>JARTUT010002219.1:0-236903 GCA_030674115.1 Micraspis discolor
AGCCTGAGAAGTCCTCAAGCACATGTGCTATAACGACTGAGCGTGTTCCATTGGAGGAGGTGCAGGTTTCCGGTTCCATTTTCAAAATCTTAATAATTGTAATTTTACTTTAATGATAGAAATGACTGTTAATGAAAAATTTTTGATAAATTTTAAGAACATACACCAAAATGAGTTTTACGTGCATTGTGTGTAGAAAGAATTATTTTCCGAAAGTGAGTGGTGAACATTTTATTCCACTAGTGAATTAAAAAAAAATTATTCACACAGTGGATAAACGTCAACTAACCCTTGTTCTCATGGGTTGAATATTGTCGTCTTTAAACGTCAAAATGGGATAAAATAATAGGAGTTAAGGAAAAGAGCTGATCTATTGTTTACATGAAACTTGAAATGATGCAATTGCCATGGAAACAGTTCTAGTAAATTTCTGAATAATAATCTCTTATCAAAAACATCGCTTTCATGGAGAACTATATATTTTAACTATGTATTTCAATACTTTTTTTGCCGAAGTTTAAGTTTGCTCATCTTAACTGTTGCTTCTTTCAATTCAGTACCGTCTTGTTTCCTCATATTTTTTACTGATATAAAACTATGAAATTTGATTAGTTGTTAAAACTAACCCTGTAAGTTTTTTCTAGTGGAACAGTGTGCTATCTCTCTGCTCAAACGTCTCTTTTCCATAGATATAGTAAACATAGATGTCTAACTCGAGGTCGAAAAGTGAGACATTTAATTGAACTGAAAAATGGCGGCCGTCTGTTTTTGCTGATATGTCTTCGAACGAATTGATTAAGTTAAACTGTGATTACGGTGTATTCTCGTGTAGTGTTCGTGTAGTATTTTTTGATTACGGTGTAAAGCCCTTTCGTGCAGTTCCTTTATTTAAGTAAACTCGGGCGCCAGACTATTTGCTTCTGAGGGCGTCACCCTCACCTATCGAGCTCCTCACTCAGGCCAACATGGACCATCCAAGCGGAGGGGGTCCCTGGGGACGCACCGCGCAACTAGTGTCCGCGCGCAACAGAACCCCTCGAAGAGAACTGCCAAGGCCCAGCCCAAATCGGAGTGACCGGCGGTATGGTGTGCGCATGCGCAAACCACCGCGCGTCCACCCGCGACGACGACAGGCCCGAGGTCGAACCAAGTGCCTGCCGCACAGCAGCCCACACTTCGGAAAACTTCGGTCTAAGCACGATTGAGCTTGCTCATCTCGCACATCACCGTCAGCTCCGAGAGATAGACAGCAGGAGTCCGCCGAGGTAAAACGGCCCACCACCTAGGGACGATTGGGCTTGCTCATCTCGGCACCCAGATGCCGGATCCGCAATACCGGCTAAAGGACCCAGCCGACACCCGTGACGAACCCGTGGCTCTAAGGGGTCGGGTCGACAAACGACAACAGGGGGCCCACAACACGACCCTCACCGCGCAGCAGCCCACGCCACGGAAAACTTCGGTCTAAGCACGATTGAGCCTGCTCATCTCGTACTTCAACGTCAGCTCCGAGAGATGGACAGCAGGAGTCCGCCGAGGTAAAACGGCCCACAATCTAGGGACGATTGAGCTTGTTCATCTCGGCACCCAGATGTCGGATCCGTGATACCGGCTAAAGGACTCGTGAAGGACGTGATGCCCTGAACGCCTTTCTGCAGCCGTCGTTCGGTCTCGAAGATCGAACCTCACACCCACCTCCTGGAATCTCGTCCTCCACAGGTGGCTCTCCGGTCACCTCTCTATACCCATTTCCTACCTTGGTATGTCTGCCTACCACTGAACTCACTACTAGCACTAACAACACTGGCTGGAACTAAACGGTGGAAGCTCTTCTGCTTCGCGTCTCGCCGACCGAGGAACTCCCGTTCCCGGCGCTTGACTCGCCTACAAGTACCGTTCTCGGCCTCCCCACTAACATGCGCCGTGTGCGCTGTAAATCGAGGTGGGAGCGACCGGTCGGTCTCCCCACTGTTCAGCGTGATCTCGCTGGATTCGATCGAGGTCAACAGGTTTACGCCACGTAAACAAAACTACTTCGTTACAACGGTCTTCTCAAGATGGTGCTCTGTTCTGTGTTCGACTGCTCAAATGAATACAGAAAGGATATAACATTAACTTCTTTCAGTAAGTTTAATGTCAAAAGGTTCATTTTATTTTGTACTGAAATTTCACTTATCTATTTCAGTTTTCCCCATAAGAATCAGGAATTGATACAAAAGTGGATAGAAGCGATAAGAATGAAAGGCTGGGAACGAAAAACTCATAACAGAATTTGTAGTGCTCATTTCACAGAAAACGACTACCAGATTAGACCTGGAATTTCCAGATTGCTTTTAAGGATGACTGCTGTATCATTAGTTTCCCCAGACATTTCAGAGGATTATCTGATTCCTACAAAAAAAAAAAAAAATTTCTGAAGATTCTCAATCACAATATTGTGATGACCGAGGACGGCAGACCTTCAAAGAAACTATGACTAGAGATTCTGCATCTCATTCAGATCTGGAAGTCATGAAAAAGGAAGAAACAATTGCCAGATAATGTTAGGATTAAATAATTTTGGAAAAAGAATAAATGTCTTAGACAAAGAATATTGAGGAGGGAAAAAAACTATAAAAACACTGGGATCTCTAATTGCACCACTTAAAAAAAAAAAAAAAGAATTTTCAGACCCTAACCTGGAGCTCTCACAATTATATAAATTCAGTGAAGACTCAAAGGATTTGATTTTGAACCTAAATCGGAACCACACAAGCGTTCTTCTCAAAAGTTTGGGTTCGCCATGGGTTCAACAGTTCAAATGAGCTTTGTAACAAATTTTGTTGCACAATGAGACAAAGGCATCTGCTGTTGAAATAGCCTTTATGTGGATAATCACCCAGCGCAAAGTATTATTGATTTAAAAGGGAGAAAAAGAAATAAATTTGATATTGAGCTGTAAGATGTTTATGAAGAGGAACTCCTGAAGATGAGCATCTTGCCCTTCCATGTAGTACAAGTACGAGTATTATATTAAAGGAGAACAATTTGTTTTATATATCAGGCTTCGTTGTACGGAAAATAATGCAAAAAGTGGATTGCTTCAAATGCAAGTTGATTTTGGTGGACAATACAAATGTATATCAGTATTCAATGCCTGATGAACAGACTCATCCTGTTCATATAAAAATTTAGGTGGTTTGATACATGTTTCGAAGGATGTGTTTCAGGTGGTTTCCGAATCTGAAAGGACATTGGTTGCTTCAAACTTCAAAGTTGCTGATGCAAAATCACAAAATTAATTAATATTTTCAGTTGAAAACAGACTGGCCTTGAATAGAATATTTACTAGATGTCAAGAATATTCGGATTTGAGGTGCCATAAATTGGAGATGATCAAAATTATTGCTAATGAATACTTTAAGGTCAGACTATATGCGGCAGCTAGGACAGGATCAACAAAAATCAATGTTACGTCAAAAGGTATTGGCACAATGAGTTGATATTGATTCAAAATTAATAAAATTGAATTTCAACATCCTAGGTACTGGTGAAGTCATTTTACCATCTTATTTGTATTTCCAATATTTATGTATACATTACTAATAAAAATTATTATTTTGATTATGAAGTCCTTCATTAACAAATCCCATATGTGAAAAAATTTTACAAAAGAATAAAAGTTATGTTGTAATTTGCACAGTAAAAAAAAATGAAATAAATAAATATGCGCTTAAAAAGTTAACATAACGACCGAACAATTAAATCTTTTCATTCAACCCATTTCTCTACATCAGATATCTGATTTACTATTGATAAGCTTACTAAAGTCACAGAGATATAAAAACCTTCTTTATCTATGGCAAAATCATCACTCAAACATAGATGTATTCATTTTTCTATAACTAAAACTCGGCGGACACTATGACAGTTTTGTCAATTTAATGCCTCACTTTTCAGGGACGATTAGTGAGAGAGTTAGACATCTAGTTTCTATATCTATGCGCTTTTCTCCCATATATAATGTTAGACAAGTGTGTGGAACTGAGTAAATATCTCTGGAATTATCAAAGATATCAAAAGGAAATTTGGAAGATGGATACTGCAGTAGATTGTCTATTTGTTTTCATTATTTTCAACAATTTTGAACTTCCGGTTTCAGCGGGAGTAAATTTGCAATGGAACACCCTGCATATTATTTTAGATTCTGATAAAACGTTTTATTACGAGTACAAAAATATTGGGTTCGATATTTTTTATTCCAATACCCCCCTAGATATTAACAGAAAATTACCTATAGAAAGTAAAAATCTAATACCCTTTAAAGGAATAACTAATCATAATTATTCACCAAAACTAAGTGATTTTCAAAACGATTTAACTTAACT
The DNA here is from genome assembly GCA_030674115.1 of Micraspis discolor. Classification (NCBI taxonomy): domain Eukaryota; kingdom Metazoa; phylum Arthropoda; class Insecta; order Coleoptera; family Coccinellidae; genus Micraspis; species Micraspis discolor. Next base: position 4,368 of record JARTUT010002219.1, read on the forward strand.
TCACTAAACTTAATGTATTACATGTTCAAACTTATCACCCTTTACTTCTTGACAATAAGCAGGCCCGTTTGAACATATTCTAGTACAATTAGCTATTACTACTGGTGGAATTCTTTGTATCCTCTGAGTAATTCCTACAGCTATTTCTGCAAATTATTTGATCAACCAACAAACCTTAAACTTTAAATAACCCCACAGAAGATAGTCCAGTGGATTAAGGTCGGGACTTCGTGCAGCCCATTCATAATCCATCTGTAATGAAATGTCCTATCAAAATAATCTCGAACAAAGCGAGCGTAATGGGGTGGTGCTCGCTGTTGCTATAAATGCCGGCCCAAACGTTAAACTTTTGGGGATGTTGTGTATGAGTCTCTTGGACTCAATGAGGATTAGTTTGTGACCAGTAGAGGTAGTTTTGGCGATTAACTGTACCTTTTAAATAAAATTTAGAAAGCACTGACGTGAGGTCAGATTGCTTTGGCGCTCTTGTTGAGCTACTTATGAGTAAATATTCAAACCATAACAAATCTATAAGCACTCTGATCAGGTGAACAATAGTCTTTTCTCGTACTATGGGACAATGTGATGCAAATATGAACGCCTAATGAATGAACAAACCTATATCTCAAATTAAAAATAACTATTCATAATTTTTCCCAAGTTTTGTTCGAAGCTATAATTTCCTTCCCTAAAAACTTACGTCAGTGCTTTTCTGAATTTTGACAATGTATATTATTTCAGCCACCGAGATTTCATTCTATCTCTATGATTTCCCGTTATGAATAATTTTGATTAATATTACGCCAACTGACACTGATTAATGAGCCCGGCATTTGTCAATTGAATATCGATCTGTGATGGCCATCGTTTAAAGAAAATCATCGGGACGTATGTCATTTCTCTTTTCTCTTGAGTAAATGAAAAAAATGATCATATCTTTAGATGGAAAAGAGCTACGACAATGAAATTTGAGGATAAGTAAGATATCGATCACCTCAATATATTCACGAATTTTTATTGAAATCCGAAAAATATCTTATGAGATAGTGAGTATTAAAAAAATTTTTTTGGGAATTTTTAAAAATTTTCTAGCTTGACGATTTCTGCGAAATTTTGCGAGCTGTTTTGTTGCAGCCTCCCTCAACAATATTTCAAGTATCAAGTTGATCGGATGGATATTCTAGTAGTTATTGAGGAAACAAAATTTCAGATGCTCATAACTACTGAACCATCCGACGGATTTTGCCCAATAATGAACTTGACCGAGATATTTGGACAATTAACCTATTCTGAAAATATGAAAACTCTAGCTCATCTCCTTTGGATGCTAGAGAGGATACGGCCGGCCGGCCGGCCGGACAGACTCAACTTTCGCCACGGATTCTTCATTAGGAGTCGAACCCAATCGATTGAGACCATTTTCGGCTCGATATTCCAAAATTACAGACATTTGGGCAAAATGATAGGCACTCTGTTCGAGTGAACAAGAGCGCCAAAAATGTAGCTTCGTCTGAAAACACTACATTTCTTATAAAGTCTTTGTGGTGTGTAGTTCCTAATATAATAGTGTTCTGTGTTTTCTTGTTGTTTTGATTTAGATTGGCACTTTTGATAGTTTTATTTATGGTATTCTCCAAAAAATTGTGCGAAATATTTCAAGGATGAAAACTTTGAAACATATTTTCTAAAGATCTTCTCCGTCATGGAAGGTAAATGGGGATACTTCTCGTTGAAGGCCCGGCAGGGTCTACTAATAATTCTGCCACATTCACCATGTATATAAAATAGATCCAGAATTTTGTAATTAGAATAACGTTTCATTTTGTTGAATTGAGAAATGAAGATAACTAATAACAATAACACCTAACACTTGTGAATTATTAACAGATAATTTATCTTCTATGGGTACAGAGTGTTCCCTTGGTTTCGAAAGAATATTCATTGATTTTTTTAGATGCAATCAATTTGACTCTACGTACACCATAAATCCAGAAAATCTCAAATAACTCAGAAATTATTGAATTTAGGAGCATAAACATGTGAGAAAACTATCATTATTTTTGACCGCAGAATCCAACACAATTATAAAAAAATAGGGTTCTAATTTGAAAAACAGAAGTTCTGGCCAATATATACACATTGGCATGCATTTGAACCAATTGTAGAAGCACATGTGCCACTCTGATTCAGGTTTCTCAAAACATGCATTCTAAACGCATCAACCGCTGACCTCTCATTTTATTTTTTACGTACGGGATTAAAAAAGGCATTCGGTGCCAAGTCAGGACTATACGGTGGATATTTTGAGTGCCCTAAATTGTTTGAGCCAATGTGAGAGCTCGCAATGTCGTGGTGAAGAGTGATCCATCTTCGAACGTTGGTTTTCCTGATTTCTTGGAAGATAGCTGGCAAACAAATGGTTGTGTACCACTCAGAATTGACTGTTCTGCGTTATTCTAGTGGTAAGATTGCATTTGCTTCAAGTGCTTGGTGCGCGGGCAACTTTCGTTGGATTTTGCCCATCTTGAAACACCCATACTGCCGACTGCCGTTTACTTTGGGGCTCATACGCGTAAATCCACTATTCATCACCTGTCACATTGTCATAGACGTGCTAATGTAATATGATATGTCTAGCGATGCTGGATAATGGGTCTTGATAAGCGAAAGACCATATCTAACCGAAATTCCCAGACATTCCAGACAGTAATAAACCTCTCAAAAATATCACACCAATAATCATAAAACCCAAGATTTAAAACAAAATTTATTGATCCGTTACATGGAAGTCTTGATGGATGTACGTAATGAAATTTGAGAAATTAACTAGGGGAGTTCGACCTATGATATATTTATTACCTTAAGGGCTTAGGATTTCGAATTAACGATGGGGAAAAGGTGGATCTTTAGTAAAAGTTAAAATTAAATCAGTGGACCAATCAGAGGTTTGTATCGAGAGACTCAGTTGACTAAAGCCAATGAAACTTAGATTTCTAATTAGTGGGGTAAATTTCGAACTATAGAAAAGAAGGGCACCAATTAGGAGAAATTAGGAAATTCCGGATTATGTTCGATAACGCCCACGGACAAAGAGATATTAGGAAAAATTAGGGAATGAAAAGTCAGTTCAACGTGATCCGTAACCAGAAAAACACTTAAATACTTAAAAGTAAATCAGTCTATTAAATGCTAGAAAAGTACCTAGTTATTGTGTTGTAATTGAGTGAGTTCGAAATCTCGCTAGTGAAGTTCCGTGTTAGAAGTCCAAGGAAAAAGGTCAGATATAAAATTTATAAACAGTAAAAAGTCCATAGTCCGAAACCTCCAAAAATATTTTGTCAAAAATTGTTTAATTATTTTTGTGCTTGCTAAGAATTGTCATTTTGTTTTTTTTGTGCTTCGAATAAATTTAGTTTTAGTTATTCAGGAATTATATTGAGTTCCCCAATCTTAAGAACTGAAGACTCGTCCTTTCTAGCGACGAGCCGAACCCTGAAGATTTCTCCCGTCAGGAGAAACTCAAAATAAACAATATTTTTTTTTTAATTTTCAATTTTCTTTTGAACACCTCTTCGTCGGTGGAAAGCCGCTCTTCTACTAGGACGTTGGAAAGAGGTGTTCATTACACTTCGAAGCACCGCGATCGTATCTTTGGAGCATTTCTTTCGACCAATCGAAACGAGCCTTTTTTTGAGCGATTGACAAATTGTGTGGGATCCGACGCGAATAAATTTTTTTGATGGTCAAATGTTCATGCAATAATGAATGTTTGCTGGTCCCACTGATTCCTAAGGTTATCTCAATCTCACGATAGGTCTCATGACGATCTTGCAATATCTGTTGGCGCACAGCATCAATAGTTTCGGAACAACAACTGATTTTGGACGATTTTCACGAAATTCGTCTTAGAGTGAACTACGACTTCGGTTGAATTCACCACACCATCGATAAACACTTGGTGGAGCTTTATCGCTAAAAATTGAATTAAGTGCATCGATGCATTTTTGTTGAGTTAATCCACGTCGGAAGTTGTTGAAAATAATTGTACAAAAATGTTCATGATTTAATTTCATTTTTTTGGCGAGATGAATATTTTAAGTTACTGTAAACAACACAAATAGCTCTCGTATGTACAAAACGTTCTGACTACGTATAACCTCAAGATTGTCAAGCTCTACGTTAGAGCTGTCAGTTGGCAGTTTGCAACACTAGGGTTGTCCGATCCCGAGATATAAAAGGTTACCCTCGTATCTATGTGAGTGATGAAAATCTGTTTCTCTATTTATTATGGATCATTATTCTGGGCTGGATATTAAACAAGGTGCTAGACATCATCAATAATGAATACAAGAAATGATAATTCAGATTTAGTGGTGTATGTAAGCCAAAATTTTTCATTGATTAATTTAATCTTGAGTGTTTAGAGGTGGAAACCATAGACTCAAGAGATTTTCCCGACATTTTGCGGAAATACTATTTTATTTTGAAAGACATGAAGTATGGCAAGATTGAACAAATCTGATTATTGGGTTATTTCAGCATAAATTTGGATGATATTTTATTGATTTTATTGACACTCATATTTGAAAAAGTGGTAAAGAAAAAATGTGTGTTAAGTTTCGACTTATTTTGATATATGTATATGATTTATTATATATATTTCCAGATCTTCAAGACTCATTGTACCGATCTTTCTCATAAAATCGAGATGGTATTTCCAACCAAATCAGGTGGATCTTTACTAAATTCCAAAAGTACAAGAACCAGTCTCATGCCGGGTCAACAGGGTATTAAGAATTCTGTTCAGAATCCAGACCACTCGAAGGATGTTCAGAAAAGATATTCCATGTACAGCAGCAATTTGGCACTGAAAAGAGACAAACAGTGGAGAAAAATGCTAGCAGCCTTCGAAGGAAAGAAACCGTGAGTAAAATATCAATTCAAATAATGAAACGATGGCACGCTGTTCTATTCGAACAAGCGCGCAAAAATATTTTGAAAATGGCTTTTGCACGCTTATTCTGAAATATTTTTTCGTTGTTTGGAACAGTGTAAATGAAAACACCCTAGAATTAATTCATTCTGACCAATTTTCTAAGGTTGAGATAATGGAGTAAGTATGAATTTACCTTCAAATATTTTGCCAAGCTCCATTGATCTAAAATAATTGAGAAAATTAAATTTCAACTCGAATTTTCTCACAGAGTTATCCAATTCTTTGTGCAGTGAATTTTTGTTAGTAGGTCCACATCTCCTGACACATCACATTCAACAACATAAACTTTTTATTCATCAACGATAAAAAAAAGGTATTCATCCTTTTTTGACATGGATGCTGATTTCTTGTATTCTGCAGCGATTTTATTAACCTTTTTTTCGATTTTTATAAAAATTTCTGTATCAAAATATCTCTTACATCCTTATCACAATCACACGATAAATACATAAAAACTCGAATTTACAATAGAAAAATTCTTTTCGACATATTCGTTGAAGGAACACTGAACGTTTCAATTATCAATAAGTCACAATCGTTCTAGGCTTCTCTATAAAATTAAACGTTTTAGTAATTATTCTTCTTCATTTATGGAAGAAGCCTAGTTTCTTAAAATAAAATGGTATAATGCTGATATTGAAGAATTTCCTGAATATCAATAACCTTTTGCATTTTCCAAATTTTCACGAATTTTTTAAAATTCTGTAGCTTAACGATTTTCACGAAATTTCGTTTCAACCTCGTTCAAACCTCTTCCAAGTTACAAATCGATCAGATGGTTATTCTAGCATTTCAGATGCTCATAATATCTGACGTATTCGAAAAATATTTTCATCACTGTAGTTTCACTGTAGTATCGTGACCATATATGTACAGGGTCTTTCACGAGGAACCTCACCCATATTTATACGGGAAACCACTGAACGTATTTTCATGAAATTCAGCACTTATAAGTATTTCACGATGCTGATGAAATCTAAAATATTTTCAAGGCATGAGCACCTCCAGTTTTTCCGGAAATGACGTCAACTTCCGTTTTTCAGATTACAACACCATTTTTTTATTGCAGATATGGATTCCTTAGAAAATTTCAAGTTATTTTGATGTAACATTTTTCAGTTTTGGTTGGAAAATTCTCTCTGAGCGGGAAAATTCGAAAAAAAATCGAAAATAGAGCTCCGCTGAAACAAGAATAACTTCGAGGTTTTTGGATGGAAAATTTTCATTTTTGGAATTTTTCAAGATGTAAGATTGATGTATCCACTTTAAAAATCGGAATCGCGATTCATGATACAGGGGGTGAAAAACTCGCTTTCAAAGTTAGGGATGACTAAATCGTGATCAATTTTTTTCAAATTAGAACCACATTTTTTTATGGCAGATATTGAATCTACGTTAAAAAATAATGTGAGTGTATGGATCACACTCTTGCCCTAAAGTGGATATTTTCTGAGTTATTCACAAAAAACTGTTTTTCGTCTTGAATTTTCAGCTATTTCTTTTTCCTTCACGCCAAAAATATGAAAATTTCAGGAACTGTTATTTAAACCAAGTTTTAGATTTTACTACCCTAATATGCAAGAGAAAAAAGTTACAGGTTGTTCCTAAATAGATGGCGAATTTGGATTCGAATTTGTATCGGAAACCTCTTTATTTCAACTAATCGGCCATCGGTTTTCTCTCCAGTGATAAATAAATAATTCCTTATGAACCATATGCAAAAACTTACCATGTTATATTTCTTCTTTCTTTTTCTTCTTTTTTTAATGATAGATATCATTAATTACATCTGCCAAATTCCTCTTTATTCAGTGGTATTATGTGTTTACTATTAATTTGGTGATAATTCGTATTAAGTTATAAAATCGATCACTATGCCTAATTTTACCAATGAATATTATTTAAATCTCATTCTACTTCATGGAGAATGTAATAAAGTTGTAGATAGAACGATTCGACTGTTCATTCAGAGGTTTCCTGACCGACCCAGACCAACGAGAGATACCATTAACAGAACCATGATAAACTTGAGAAATGTCGGATCTTTCGTTAAGAAAACTATACACAGAAAAAAAGTGTAGTAGAAGATGAGAACAACGAAATAACAGTTCTTGCATATTTTCGTGTCAATCCTCAAAATTCTTTCAAAGATGCCGAGATTGCTCTGGGATTATCTCAATCGAGTGTTTGGAGAATCTTAAAAAAACATAAAATGCACCCATATAAATTCAATAGGGTACAGCATTTGAAGGAAACTGATTTCGTCAGGAGAACAGAGTTTTGCGAAGCTATGATGATTCGTTTTCAAGAGAACGAAAACTTTTTGGACTGTATAATTCCTATACAGGCTATTTGAAGATCGATGGTTGGCGAACAATGGTCCACATCTTTGGCCACCACGTTCTCCCGATTTAACTCCTTTAGACTATTTTGTTTGGGGTAGGATAAAAAATATTGTCTACTCAACTCCCCTGACTGATAAAGAGGACTGCATAGAACGAGTCAGAAATGCGTTCAGGTTTGTTTAGATTTTTAGATTCATAGTTTTGAAACTCAATTTGGTTTTTAAACACTTTTGCAGATCTCTTCCTCCCGATGAAATAAGAAGAGCAACGCACGAAGCATTCCTGAGACGTATAAATAAATGTCTAGAAATTAACGGTCAAAACTTTAAGAATCTTCTCTAATTATAACTGCGAGAGTTTGCCATGGTTTTCCTAATAGTAACCTGAAGTCGGTTTTGAAAAAGGGGTGAAAAATCTACAGCATGGTCCAAATAACAATTTCTGAAAATTTCATCTTTTTGGCGTGAAGGGAAAAGAAATAGCTGAGAATTCAAGACGAAAATAGTTTTTTGTGAATAACTCAGAAAATATCCACTTTATGGCAAGGGTGTGATGCATACACTCACATTATTTTTTAAAGTAGATTCAATATCTGCCATAAAAAAATGGGGTTCTAATTTGAAAAAATTGATTTTTCACGATTTTGTCATCCCTAACTTTGAAAGCGATTTTTTCACCCCCTGTATCATGAATCGCGATTTCGATTTTTAAAGTGGATACATCAATCTTACATCTTGAAAATCCCAAAAATGAAAATTTTTCATCCAAAAACCTCGAAGTTATTCTTGTTTCAGCGGAGCTCTATTTTCGATATTTTTTCGAATTTTCCCGCTCAGAGAGAATTTTCCAACCAAATCTGAAAAATGTTACATCAAAATAACTTGAAATTTTCTAAGGAATCTACTTCTGCAATAAAAAAATGGTGTTGTAATTTGAAAATCGGAAGTTGACGTAATTTCCGGAAAAACCGGAGGTGCTCATGCCTTGAAAATATTTTAGATTTCATCAGCATCGTGAAATACTTATAAGTGCTGAATTTCGTGAAAATACGTTCAGTAGTTTCCCGTATAAATATGGGTGAGGTTCCTCGTGAAAGACCCTGTATAGAGAGTGTTAAGGTCATGATTCTTTCGCACTTTATACGTATGTCGAAATAAATTTTTGTGACGTCTGATAAGGAGGATAGAGACTCCAGCTGCCGCTCTCCGAGACTTGTCCACCCTTGACTATAGGTGTGTGTAGTTGTTAAGGTCCTCATTGCCTTTACCCCTTCTTTTATTTTCTGTTAGCACAGTTAGATCTGTATTATTCTCATCTAAGGCCAACAAAAATTCATGCATTTTATTTGTTTTTCCCTGTACGTTCCAAGTTATCATTTTCACAGTCCGCTTACTCGCCAGTCGTTGACGTATATTTCCAGTTCTATTCCGAGGCTTGTCGAATGTAGAAGTAGCATCATCATTGATTTCACTAAGAGTTCAGGGTGATAGTAGATCTTTTGTCGACCTGTATTAGTTATACCAGTATGAAATGAGCGTTTTTTTGTAAAAATAAAACACTAATTATTAATGGGAGAGTAAAAAACATTTCATTCAAAGTATTGGCATTGATTTCTGAGCATTTTGATCACCTTACTGGCAATTTGTGGATATCACGCAAATAAAATTGTTCATCTTTTGAAGCAAACCAACCTGACACCCAATTTTCGACCTCCTCATAGGAATCAAAGTGCTGCACACCCAATGTGTCCCATCGATGAAAACAAATGGTAGTCGGAAGGAGCCAAGTCTGGTGAATACGGCGGGTGGAGTAGCAGCTACCAGCCAAGTGTTTTGATTGTATCCTGAACCGGTTTCACTTTGTGTACAGGTGCATTGTAATAGAGCAAAATTATCTTGCCGTGTCTTCTGTCTGGTCATTTCTCGATCAATGCATGGTTCAAATTGATTATTTGTGGTCGGAAGCGATCAGAATTATCAGTTTAACCATTTTTTAGGAACTCGTGGGACACCACATCTTTCTGGTCCCACCAAACACACACGGTCTTCTTGCCGAATCCATCTGGATTTACAGTCGATGTTGATGGTTGTTCCGAATTAACCCATGATTTTTTCCGTTTAGGATTTCCAAAATAAATCCATTTTCCATTGCCAGTAACAATCCGATGCAAAACCAATTTTCTTTCGTGTCTTTGAAGCAAAATTTCACAAGTAATTTTTCCGTTTGTCATTTGTCTCTCATTCAACTCATTTGGCACCAATTTTCCACACTTTTGGATCTTTCCCATAGCTTTTAAACGGACAGAAATTGTTTGTTATGCAACATTTAACTTTTCTGCCATTTGCTTTCGATTCAAAGTGTCATCTCCATCCAATATCGCTTGCAATTCGGCTTCAAGCCTTTTTGGTGGTCTTCCTCCTTCTTCATTTTGTAATGAACACCTCTTTCCAACGTCCTAGTAGAAGAGCGGCTTTCCACCGACGAAGAGGTGTTCAAAAGAAAAATTGAAAATTAAAAAAATATTGTTTATTTTGAGTTTCTCCTGACGGGAGAAATCTTCAGGGTTCGGCTCGTCGCTAGAAAGGACGAGTCTTCAGTTCTTAAGATTGGGAGACTCAATAAAATTCCTGAATAACTAAAACTAAATTTATTCGAAGCACAAAAAAAACAAAATGACAATTCTTAGCAAGCACAAAAAAAAATTAAAACAATCTCTGATAAAATATTTTTGGAGGTTTCGGACTACGGACTTTTGAATGTTTATAAACTTTATAACTGACCTTTTTCCTTGGACTCCTAACACAGAACTTCACTAGCGAAATTTCGAACTCACTCAATTACAACACAATTACAAGTAGGTACTTTTCTAGAATTTAATAGACTGATTTACTTTTAAGTATTTAAGTGTTTTTCTGGTTACGGATCACGTTGAACTGACTTTCCATTGCCTAATTTTTCCTAATATCCCTTTGTCCGTGGGCGTTATCGAACATCATCCGGAATCCCCTAATTTCTCTTAATTGGTGCCCTTCTTTTCGATAGTTCGAAATTTACCCCACTAATTCGAAATCTAAGTTTCATTGGCTTTAGTCAATTGAGTCTCTCGATACAAACCTCTGATTGGTCTACTGATTTAAGTTCTAATTTTTACTAAAGATCCACCTTTTTCCCATCGTTAATTCGAAACCATAATCCCTTAAGGTAATAAATATATCATATGACGAACTCACAAGCTAATTTATCAAATTTCATGAAGTCGTAGATCCATCAAGATCTCCGTGTAGGGGGTCAATAAATTTTGTTTTAAATCTTGGGTTTTATGGTTATTGGTGTGATATTTTTGAGAGGTTTATTACTTTCTGAAATGTCTGGGAATTTCGGTTACATATGGTCTTTCGCTTATCAAGACCCATTATCCAGCATCGCTAGACATATCATATTACAATTTCTCACATCAAAATCATTATTTCTCAACCGTTGAAACCATATTTTACACGTTGCTCCTGATAGAGCGTGGTAACCATATGGCTCGACAAGCATTCAATGCTAATCTGCAGCAATTTTCTTCAAATGAACACAAAAAATTAATGCTTTCCGCGAATCATCACTTCTGGTTCTAAATTCGTCATTTTTAACACGATGAAGAAATATGATGTTGACTGTTCAATGACTTGATGTGTACTAAATATGTTCCACAGATGTCATAGCAAACAAACAAAAAAAAAGGCTCGTTCACAACAACTTTTCCCTATTAAGACAATTGTATCTTGACGCTCACTTCATACCGGTATACCTGGCAAAATCCAGATTGTCAATGAAAAAAATAAAAATTGTTAAATACCCAAATTTTCAAACAACTATTCGCAATACCGAAACTAGCCTTTTCTGCGCCCAGTGTAGGCTTTCAAAATTCACTATTCCCTATCAAGGCAATTGTATCTTGACGCTCACTTCATACTGGTATACCTGGTATTTATTAAAAATAGAACATCCCCCCTCCAAGGGTGAAAAGGATTTTGGACAATAATAAACTATTATCCTTATTACATTCCGAGAGTTGGACATACATTTACGGATGTGGGGATGTGGATGCTTGTGCGAGTACATTTCTGGGAAAGTTGAAAACCTACATTAAGGTGAGTACATATGTGGAGCAGATCAACCAGTGAGAGTAAAAAGAACTCATGGAATACAAAGCGTTTGGAGAAGTCATTAAATGAGATAAACAAGTTGTACAAAACTATGATGAAAGAGCCCATAGAGTTATATAAAATTAATTATAGAAAATTCAGGGATAAACTGAATGCATCAATGAAAATTGCCAAGAGGGATTTTTATCGAAAATTAATCTGGCAGAATAAATCTAGTTCTGCTGCTTTATGGAGATGTGTAAATAAGTTCACAGGAAACAATTCTGGGCAAACCGAAGTGGAAGAAATAGGGTTGACGTCGGTAAATGTCAGTTCAGATAAAGATAAGATCGCAATGGAGTTCAATGAGCACTTTGCTACTTTGGGGAAGAGACTGAATGAACGGATCAAAAAGGGTAGGAATGTGATGGGACCTAGAAGGGCGTCAAGTTGCGGCTCATTCTATTTGGCCGACGTTCAGGAGAATGAGATAATAGAGGTAATAAACCAAATGAAAAATTAGGTGGCACCTAAAGAAGCTGAAACAGTTAAGTATGTGAAACAGGAAATAGCCGCACCTCTAACATATTTGATGAATGTGTCCTTTAGGACTGGAAAAGAACCTTTTCCGTTGTAAAATCTATATATAAAAAAGGGGACAAACTGAACGTTGATAACTACAGTTATCTGCCCGACAAACATAGTGGCTTCAGGGAGGGTTAATCCACCGAGGACACTATAGCACGTTTGACAGCCATACTCAGTAGAAGAATCAACGAGAATATCCCCACTTTGTGCATATTTGTGGATTTAACCAAGGCGTTCGACGCAGTTAGCCATCAGTTGTTGCTTCTTGTCTTGGAATGTGTAGGGTTCAGAGGAGCTTCAGGTGAACTGCTGCATAGTTATTTAGAAAAAAGTAGTCAGCAAGTTCAGATTGGAAAAAAAAAAGTTAGATGCCATTCATTGACTGTGATAATCCACAGGGACTTGTGTTGGGTCCCCTTTTGTTCGATCTCTACTTCAATGACCTCCTTAAAATAGAAATTGATGGAGATATATTCGGGTTTGCAGTTTACAGTGCCAAGGATTGGAAAACTCTGAAACAAAAGGCAGAGATTGATTTTGCGAAGTTGATTACATGGTTTGATAGCCACCCGTTGGCTATAAATTATGAGAAAACATACTTCATGCCGTTTACATCATATGCGCGATATTTACTACAGGCTATGAAAATAAATTTTGATGGATCCCCAATAAAAATCTCAATCAAGTCTGTAATCCGGTACCTTGGTGTGTACCTTGACAGTCATCTCAGATGGAGTGAACAAATCAAGCATGTAACTGAAAACTACGGAATATTTTGTTTAAGATCAAATATTTGACTCAGGTGCTCACCTTGGAACAACTGAGAATATTATACTTCGCTTAGGTGGAGAGCCGTCTGATAAATGGAATTATAGCGTGCGTTACCGCATGGAAGGTGTATGTGAGTAAATTGGAGAAGACTCAGAAGTGTATTCTTAAGATCATCTACAAAAAATCCCGTATATATCCCAGCAACCAACTTTACGCGGAATCATAGATGTTTGACCTCAGACAGCTGTTTTTCCTAACATGTTTTTCCCAACATTAATACAAGTCGGAGCTAGTCTATATGGAGCACAGATATGACACTAGAAACAAATGTTACACTGGGATTACTCCCAGACCAGAAAAATCTATTACACAGCAGTGTTATACATAGCGCCAAGGTTCTATTGGCAAATTCCCCTGGAATTTAAGAGATGCTACTCCCCTTGTTCTGATCAGGACAAGGATGAGGAGATGGTTGGCTTGGAAACCTAGAGTTTGGGCGAATCAGTGTGTCGATGTCAACAATTCTTATTTTTATTGCTTTGTCAGTTCTCTGTTACTTTGATTATATTTAAGATTTTATTGAAGTATATTTTCAGGCTCAGAATTTCACGTGTTTCCTTCGAGTAGTTTTATTTTATTGTTATATTTTGTACTATACCTTAGTCCCATTTGTACATTTGGATATTAGGTATTTATGATGTAATCCCGCTTTCAAGGTTCTTCTTTAACGGAATTTCGGTTTATTTGCTTTCAATAATGTTTATACGATAATTGCATACCTAATGAAGGTGAAAAATGTACTTATTATTTCAAATGAACTCCTTATTATTATAATTGTTTTTATTATTATTATTACTGATGTTGGGTTGCTGCCCCAGCGCTCAAACCCCATGGAGAACCAGGCTTTTCTGTTGGGGTGTGCTCCCTTAGCCGATATGTTCGAGTTTTGAGTAGCCGGAAACTCCTCCTTCACCCTCTCCCGTTAGCTACAACATGTACATGAGATGTGCTATCTGTACCCTGATACTACGCGGCGACCTGCCTTCGAGGACGTGAGACTAAGGTTTGCTGGTACAGCTGACTCTATTCCTAGAGTCTCCGGCCTTTTCGCCGGAAAACAGTGGACCTTACTCAGAGTTTTATTACACTATGAATATCGACGGATCATATTGCTCCGGAGGTCCTTTAGCAGCCTTCAGTAGCCCTCGATGTAAGCCAAGCTTTCGATAAGGTTAGGCACGCAGGATTACTACACAAAATAAAAAATTTCATCCCCTAAAGTGTTTTCATCTTCTGAAGTCTGAAAAATAGCATAATATTAAGAGTGACCTATAAAAGTTGTTTTATCTATGGCACGACAAGGGCCTTTGAAAATTAAATGAAAACGAAATAGAAAATTAACAATGAAATTCTGATAAGAAAAAATGACTCGAAAGAAGATCGAATGCTGGAGCACTGCCTACCTGGTTTCACAGTACGGCTGAATTCCCTGTCCATGCACTCGCGAGCGATAATAGTCACTTTTTCACCAGAGTTCTAATTTGTAGAAATTAACGAGAAAATTCATTCATTGCGAAGAAAGTGTTGCACTACGATGTGTGGATGAACGACGACCTCGTACCATTCTCGTTCGAGACAGGTCATATGCTCCAACATATGTTACGCGCCCATCGGGAAATATAATGAACATACGTGGGCTGCACGAAACGAACAAGCAATTTGGAATAAAAATGAATGAATGCAACTAATGATAATGAGTTGCAGTAACATAACCGCCCACCTAAAATAGAATATTTCATGAAACAAAGCAAATATAAAATTGAAAAGATATCGAACATAAAGCAAGAAAATATATACATATATACATCAACATACGTCTTAATTATTGAAGAGGTAATGGACATAATTTAACCACTGATCTCTGCAGTACACCTTGAGTAGTCCGAATAGTAGCTACTCTAGCTATTTTATCAGCGCCAGGATGCAATCTCAATGCGTCCAAGTCGCCAGCGCAATGGAGGGAGTTGATCATCCTTTATCAAGACTAGTGCACCTATTGAATAAGGTGGCGAGTCACTATTGAACCACTTTTTTTTCGTTGTTGCAGTGTGTTCAGATATTCTAAATTCCAGCTTTTCCAAAAATCCTGATGGATACGAGTTAAAAGCTGCCAACGCGATAATCGACCGATAGATAGGTGAGATAAATCTGATTCAGGAATAGCAGTTAATGGAGCCAAAGTAAGAAAATGTCCTGGTGTCAGTGCAGATATGTCATTCGGATCATTACTAAGCGGACATAGAGGGCGAGAATTGAGCACAGATTCAATCTGTATGTGGACTGTATAAAACTCCTGTATGACCTGTTGAGACAGAAGGAACTGTTAAGTCTGGGCACCTGGATGCAGATATATTTTGTGGAAATGCTGAATAAGGAGCTCAGTAAGACGATGGGATGAAGGAAGCAAAGCTGGGTGTTTGTGATCAAGAGCCAGACCAGAAAAAGACAGACGACCGCCCACCCTGAGAACACCATCCTCTCCAACAAATGGACTCAATTTTCGAAGTAATTTAGATATGGGATTTCCCGAGATGAGATTATCGATCTGTTCCTTGAACACAACCCGTTGAACCTGTTTTATAATGAAGAAAAGTGCATCTTTGAGATGAACTGCGGAAAATCTATACATCCTAGGAGCCTCAGAGTTTTTCATGAAGTGAACAAATCTGAAGATGTAAGCTACCATATAATCAGACCAAGCAAAAATGTCGTCCATTGTAATGACTGGTAAACAGAGGAAACCACATTAATGAGTTTTGACAATAAGAGACAAGCACACAATTCCAGTCGTGGAAGTGAAATTCTCTTCACTGGGGAGACCTTTGATTTACCACATACGAAAGAGGTGTCAATGGAGCCGTCATATTTGAAAAACCTGAAATCTCCGAAACCATGAAGTTCGCAACGATAAAATGGTTTCGATGCAAGTTTCCGAGGTATCTTTAATTTACCCAGTTCGGTTAATTCGGATTTACACTGATTCCAGCGACGGCTGACATCGTCTGGAAGTGTATCATCCCACTGCAAACCTAATGTCCAAAGATGCTGGATCAAATGTTTAGCAAGAAAAGTAAATGGAGAAAGGAACCCCAAAGGGTCGAAAATTCGTGAAAGTTCGGAAAGTATGGTACGTTTAGTACATACCTGCTCAGTGGTTTCTGCGAGATAAGAAAATTCGTCCGACGAAGGAAACCACCTCAAACCGAGAATTTTGACTATCGGATCTATATCAAAATCCAAAGAATGGTGATATTGATGATCTAGAGGTATGGATGGAGAAAACCGCCACAATATTCTTTGAAAGTTTCGATGTGAATTATGAACTAATATTTGACGATACATTCGTTTGATATCAACTGTGAAAACGAACCGATGAACACGAAAGTTCATCAAAATGACAATAATATCCTTTTGTAATTTAGGACCTATCAATAGAGCATCATTTAAAGATAAATGACAGGGTACATGAGCTGACGCATCGAAACCAACCCTCAACTTTGTGGATGGACTGTTTGGTTTAATTATATAATGGTGAGGGATATAAAAAGTATTTTCATAATCCGAACTCGTAGAAATTAATGACATATGATCTTTTTCTAAATATTCCTTCATGAAAGTAGAGTATTCCCTGTATATATTCTGGTTTTTAATAAGTTTACGTTCAAGGGATAAAAAACGACGTAGTGTGAGAGAATATGTGTCACCGAATGAAAGTGTTGACTGATCAGGTTTAAATGGTAATGCCACAGTGTACCGTCCAGATGTATTTCTAGAATAGTTCTGAGCGTATAAGTTCTCACAAAATTGATCTTCTGGTGATACAATGACATTCTCTGAAACTTCCCCAAGTTCCCAAAATCTTCCCAACGAGGAGTTCAAACCTGACTCAGACAATGACAAATGAAAATTGTTAATTGATATGCTAGGTGATTGAATCTTTCCCATGAAAACCCAACCAAATACTGTCTCAAGTGCTGTTGGTTCTAAACCGTTACCCTCGATACGACCCGGTCGAATTATTAAAGAGAATATATCCGCTCCTAAAAGAAGGTCTATTGATTTCGGAATGGAAAAGTTCGGATCTGCTAACTTCTTGTTATGGACACAATTCCAAAACGAATAATTTACGAAAGAACTCGGCATTTCCGCACAAATCTTCGGAATCACGACGGCATCGAATGTAAAAGATGGATATATTTGACCTGATGGGCGAATAGTACATTCAGTGCTGCAATTAGCAGAAGATGAGCTTTCACAAATTCCATTTATCGAAAATGAAGCATCACAAATTTTCAAGCCTAATCTATTTACACACGATTGAGTTATAATATTTATTTGAGAGCCTCCATCTAACAGAACTCGGACCTTCTGATATCTACCCCAAGCATCACGAATTTCGACCTCATCGGTTGCTAAGAGAACGGTAGAATTTGAAGAAATATTGGTTAAAACCTGAGCTGAGCCTGAATCCGATGAATTTGCAGCATTGAAATGAAACGTCTCTGTTGAAGAATCAATATCCGCATTATTGCGCATGTGCAACAGGGTATGATGCTTTCCGTGGCAAGTACGACAATTTGACCTTGAAGAACAATTGTTAATCTTATGTCCAGAATGGAGGCAATTGATGCACTAATTTTTGTTCTTCACAGTCTTGAACCGATCTTGAACAGTTTGTTCCAAAAATGATGGACATTTGTAAATATTATGAGCTAACTTGCAATAATTACAGGTTATACGTTTCTTGAATGATTCAGTTTCCGTTTGAACGAGAAGAGTCGAATTTCTTTTATTCATTGAGAGAGAACTAGATTTCAAAACTTGAGAATTCGAAACTGAATGAGCTTTCGACGGAAGAGAAAGAGCTACTGCCTCCAAGGCTATACACTGATTTGTCAGGAAATTTCGCAAATTGACAAACGACGGAATATCGGTTGAACATTCTTGTAATTCAAAACGTTGCTGAATCTAATTTCTGAATGAGAATGTGAAATAAAACTCCCACTGGTCAACGAGTAAACCTAAATTCCTTAATAGCGATAAGTTCTCCGCAAAAACTTCTAGAATTCGCCTAAGGTCTTTAGCTGAATCACCCTGTAGCTTTGGAACATTACAGATTTCCTTCCAACACGTATTAGCGAGAAGTCTTTTATTTTGATATCTTTCCGCCAATGTCTGAAAAGCGCTTTCATAATTTTCAGCAGTCAATGGAAACCCTTTAACTAAATTTAAAGCATTAGAAGAGAGTGAACTAAGGAGGTATTGAAACTTTTCTATTTGACTCAAGTTAGAATTTTCATGTACCAAACTTTGGAACATATCGAAAAAAGTAGGCCACTCTTTATAATTCCCATCGAAAATGGGCAATACTATCTTTGGAAGTTTAACATTTGGCGAACTGATAGAGCAACTGTCTTGGTTTTTACTGGAATGTTTACTACAGGAAATAAATTAACATAAGTTGTTCTGATGGGGTAATAATTATCCATAAAGGCTGTTCGAATAACCTTCTCAGTGTTCAATTCCGGTTCTTCGGAAGATACAATCATAGAGACAATTGACGTATGTAAATTTTGAAAGTCCACGAGAATATCGTCAAGTATTTCACATCTCAATTTGAATCTTACGTGGAGACTTTCATCAGTGACAGCGAATTGTGCTAAATTCAGAATTTCCTCGAGATCATCAATAACAATTTGACGACGAGCTTTGAGTTGTTTCAATTTTGTCGTCATTATTATTATTCAAGGTATACTGCAGAAAACAATATTAATTTTGTTTTGAGTAATTTTGAAAAAGAGTAAATAGACTAACCGATTGAAAAGAACGAAATCAATTAATAAAGTAAATAATTAAGATTGAATCTATTAAATTGAAAATCGAGTTGAAAATAAACAAATGATGAAAATAAACAAAAACAAGAATGTCTATCTTTGTTTATGTTTTGAATCAAGGTTATGAGCATAGATGAGAAAAACAAATGAAGAGTTGTCTATGTTCTCAGGTAATGAAAGCTAAATTCTATAACATGCGCAGATATTAAAGGATTTATGAATGTGTTCGATATCTTGTCAAGTTTTGAGGTTACGTGAATAATTGACAGATTGAAATAAATGCAAATGAAAAAACTAAATGAAAAAATTCCAAAATGGTTGATCGCGATAATTTTATAAACGCGGTTCGAAAATATGCGGCTCAAGAAGGACCAAAATGGCACGACAAGGGCCTTTGAAAATTAAATGAAAACGAAATAGAAAATTAACAATGAAATTCTGATAAGAAAAAATGACTCGAAAGAAGATCGAATGCTGGTGCACTGCCTACCTGGTTTCACAGTACGGCTGAATTCCCTGTCCATGCACTCGCGAGCGATAATAGTCACTTTTTTTCACCAGAGTTCTAATTTGTAGAAATTAACGAGAAAATTCATTCATTGCTAAGAAAGTGTTGCACTACGATGTGTGGATGAACGACGACCTCGTACCATTCTCGTTCGAGACAGGTCATATGCTCCAACATATGTTACGCGCCCATCGGGAAATATAATGAACATACGTGGGCCGCACGAAACGAACAAGCAACTTGGAATAAAAATGAATGAATGCAACTAATGATAATGAGTTGCAGTAACAATCTAATTAACGGACTAGGATATATTTTTCTGATCTCGGATCTTAGACTATGTATACTTTTCACCTAAGCTACGACTGAAAGACAGTACAAACCGGAACCAATCTTTTTAAAAAATGAATAATACTCCTCAGGTTGTCACGAAAATGTATTTGAAAATATGCGACGAAAAAATTGACCTTTCAGAAAAACTGTAGTTTAATCATTAGGAATTGCTGGTTGTATTACGATTTTGAATCAAATTTTTTTATTTCAGCAAAGTAAAGTCTCGCTATAGAACAGCAACATTCAAACATCGACCTCCAGTTGAAAAAGTGAGTTCTAAGGTATTATTTCAGCCAAAGCAACATCGGCTTGATGATAAAAGATCATCCATGGTTCTTCTGAGCAACACTCCTGTCGTTAGTCCGATTAACGAGGATAATATACAGACGATGATACAATATGAAAATGCTAAAATAGGAACTATCGAGAATCCGAAAGAAGATTTTGTAGAGGAGGAAAAATATGTAGAGGAGGAAGGAAATAATAGAACCGTTTTTATTGAAAACAAAAATCAGGTGAATATTCAGCACCTTAAAACCTAAAATATTCTGAAAAGAGACATTTTTTGCATATACTTGAAGAACTTTAATATTATGAAATGCTTATTCGACTAAAAAGCATATACCAAGAAGTTGAAAACAAGTAGAGCAAAATAATTTCAACCACCTTTGGCTTTGTTTTTGATGGTGACGCTAATAAAATGAACTTCTTAAAACTCTTCTGGTTACTCTTGTAGGATGATAAAATTTATTCAAATTAATTACCAATGCATCGGGTTGAGTGTTTCATATTTCCCCAATATTTCAATTCAACAAAAGTTTTGTTCAAGGCTCAAATTTGGTTCTCCTAAAAAAATCAGAATTAGACATATCAATCAACTCCTTTCGAAAAACATTGAGATTATCTTTCTTTCACTAAGCTCTTCTAATTTGAAACACCTCTTGTATTCAAGTGCAAATTACGAATATCTTGAATTAAAAATAACCTAACTAACAGTTTTCCTTCACATTGCGACTATAGTACTTGTTGATTTCAAATGCTTCTAAGAGGGTCTTGAACGTTTGGTTTTCATATGTATTACTATAGCTGACACGGCGAACTTCGTACCGCCACATCGTTGCTTTGAAGCACTCTTTATTTTGTATAGCTGACCTATCTTATGTATGAGTACCTACCTATGCAATTTGAACTGGAATCTATAATATGCTCCATATAAAAATGAATTCCCATTTCTCTGGTCTCACCTTACCTGAGAAGGACTTTACTAATTTTATTAAATAAAAACAAAATATATATTTTCATAATAACGTTTATTTTATACGGTTCAATAATTTCACTTATATTTTTACAAATCGCTATTGAACAACTTGGCATTTTGAAGTAAACACTGAGCTCAACACCATGCGCGCTCTAGAAAGCAACTAATAGCCTCTATGCCCTTCACTCTCTATTCTAATGCTTTTTGATAAACTATATTTTTCGTTTTACGTTCTGGCGCGTAAATAAATAATGTTGATGGTTTTCCGACACGGGAATAGACGACATATAATTGGCCATGTGAAAAACATGGATTTTCTAGGTTGATGCCACATACACTTAGCGACTGACCTTGCGATTTATTTATTGACATTGCAAATGCAAGCCGCACTGGAAGCTGTAAACATTTAAAGCTGAATGGCATATCGTTCGGTATCATAGGGATGCGTGGGATTAAAACATCTTAGCCTTTGTACCCTTTCAAAATTGTTGCTTCCATGACGTTGTTCAATAATTTCTTCACTGCAATCCGGGTGCCATTACACATACGTGGCTGGTTTATGTTCCGTAACATAATAATCACAGATCCGATTTTTAATTGCAGATTATGAGGTGGTAAGCTTTACCACTCCATTCCAGCGAATTTAAAAATTCTGCTGAATAATTGACAACTTCATCTTCATTAGTAATGGAATCAACTGATTTGTAATTCTTCAATTCATCATTCTTATATATAAAAAATATAAAGAGGATGGTAAATGGCATCTTCAATTTCTACTTGATTCGGTGAATGATAAAAATTTCTTGGCCCATGAGGGGATCGAACCCGCGACCTTCGCGTTATTAGCACGACGCTCTAACCAACTGAGCTAATGGGCCATTTGATCTACAGCTAATCTCAAGTTTGTATCAGTGATTAAACAATTAAAATGTATATTTTTCAATTTTCCGAGAGATTTTCTTAATATTTTTTTCAGTAAGAACCATGTACAGCGTATTAGAAAGCCACAAAAAAACCCAGCCAAATCGGTCAAGCCGTTTTCATGTTATGTCGTGACAACGAAAAACGGGTTTCATTTTTATATATAAGGATTTGGTAGCTATTATTTAAATTATGTCAAAATTTCTAAGGATGAGTCGCATATTGGACAGAGAAATCTGATGTATAACTTTTCTCAAATCCTTTTCTTGAATACTCTTCCGGTTTGACTTATATATGTTACCGGCGAAACCGGATTTCAGGACAAACTAGTTTTGCCTAGGCTCAACTAGTTCTTCCTATACGCGATAGGATTAACTAGTATAGCCTAGTCCAAAGGCCAAATTAGTTGATCCTAATATCAATACGCACACTCTAGGATGAACTGGTATGGCCTGAACAATGAACAAATCATATATACTTTTATTTATCTATGGAACAAATGTGGCGGGGTCGGAATACTCCGAACGTCCCGCGCTGCTCCTCGCTCGTCATTTGTCGCATTGTTGTAAACGCATTTAGCGTCTAGTTGCTAGCCGTGCATAACGGATACGTCCCGAGCGCACCGGGCCTAATAGCGTATTTAGTTAAAGACTGTAGTTTTAAATTAAAAGTTTAAGCATTACGCTACATTATAAAGTTTTCTTTTTTTTTCAATATGAATTAACTCTGAAAAAAGGACACCATTGCAACAAAGGAGATTGAAACGATTTGCTGTGTTAGAAATTGGGGACGTGAAAAACTGATTGCACGGAGTGAATCTCTGTCCTACTCTTTTGTGATATTGGCATATTTTTTTGATGTTTCGGCTAACATCCTGTCACGACCACCATGGCCGACCGCCACATGAGCTGCGTCAATCACATCATAAAGTTCATCAGATGGAAGTTAGTATAGTTTGTCCTGAAATCAGGTTTGGCCGGTAACATATATATTTCAGGGCAATCTATATAAGTTTATAGACACAAGATTTATTGTCTCTTTATATTTTTCTAATTTAATATACTTAGGTTATTTAACGTTATAAATGATGTTATTTCAATGAAATTATTTCTGAAATATTCAGCAATATTTTCGGAAAATCCGTTAACATAAGACAATGACAAGATTTTATGTAATTTTCTTTTGTTTACTGGATACCATTTTTTCTATCTTTGACGGATCAAAACCATTATTTATGGCAATTTGTTTATTTTGCTTAATTCAATAATAAATTTTTCTGGTCGCATCGTTATTTTTAATAATCTATGAATAAAAATATTATACGCTGACAGTTTTTGACTCATCGAATGATTAGAGGTTCTATGAATTGTAATGCCCTAGAACAAGCGCACAAATGCCCCTGACTTCAGGTCAGTGCATTTCTACATTTTATTTTAGGTTGAGAAAATATGCGTTAGAACTGATCTCTTTAAATATAACAGTTCTCCGTTAGTGTTTGAAACAAATGAGCTTGATGAAATCGGCACTCTTAAAAATTTTTAGAAATTTTCCCATAAAGTTTCTCACCATACTTGATATTTTACAGTGATAAAAACATGGATGTAGAAAGCATCAACAATATTCAACAGCGAGCACGCATTTCATATTTTTATTTTGAGGAATTAAAATGTAGAGAAGCACTGACGTGAGGTCAGGAACGCTTGATTTAAAGTTTTCCCAGACTCTGGAACAGTGTGATCCTGAGTAAAACCGCAACAACAAATGTGAAAAAAATCAACAAGCAGTTTTTCGTCAGTTTAGTTCGAAGCCCAAAGTTGCTTGTCTTGAAGAAGGTCTCTCCCATCCAATGTATCCAATATATCAATGCAATTGATATATCGGGTGTCCCAAGTAGGGGGACCTTTTAAATTATTAACGATTCATAAAAATTACAAAATTTATATTCATCTCTCATTGTCCTTTTTTCCAATATTTCGACAGACATCTTTTTGTTTGCAAGGCAGAAAATTAGCTTTTATAAAAGCTGACAATACTCAAAAATTTTTAATTATAATTTTCAAATAAAAACTTTTTCTAAAAGCTACTTTTCAGCCTTGAAAACGACAGAAAACGTCTGACGAAACGTTGAAAGGAAAACAATAAGAGATTATGGTTATTGCCAGTGAATATAAATTTGGAATTCTTCATTCAATTATTCGAGACCTCGCATACAGCGGTATGGGTAAAATCCAATTGATCACAGATTTATGAAGTCGACCTCTCCTGTGTGAAACCATTTTTCACTCGATATTGAAAAATTGCAGAAATCTTGAAGAAATGGCAGTGTGTGTACTAAGATCGAATGAAGAATGAAAGATTAAATGAGTGGAATACGAAAATAGAAAGTTTATAGAGAATTATATCTATTACTCTATCAAGGTAATAGTGGAACAGATGCTGTTGAATCGAGTATATCTAATAATAATGCTGTGAGAGATACTGCCAATCCACTTATTCATAAGACAGAGACTGGAAACCTACATTTATGAGGAAAAACAATTCTCTGGCACTTTCCCAAACTTATAATTAGGAAATCCTTATGATAGTTTCATATGCAACAATTTTTGCAGACGCCACCACTCCAACATTTTACTAAGATTTTTCTTGATTCAGGTACGAGCTTGGAGCTAATTTTTCGATGCATTTTCTTTGGATTGAATGATTCCGAAGGTTTCATAGCGACAGACGCATAAAGTCAACGAATAGGGGTATCGATATTTTTGCGCATTTGTTTTCAGCTGTTTAGTGATCTGTCGATCTGAAACGATTGATTTTGAATTGCCGGTGAGAGTGTAGGAGGTGCAAGCCGATCTGGCTGTATATAAAATAATATTCGAAGGAGATAAGCTAGAGTTTTTTTACAGAATAGTTCTACTGTCTAAATAAGTTGGTTAAGTTAATAAATGGTCTGAATATATTCAATAGTTCGGCAATTATGAGCATCTGATAAAAATTTCTTTTCCTCAGTAACGCCTCAAATATCCATATAAGGAATTCCAAAGTAACAAAAGTTACATTAACTTCGAAAAGAGTGGCTCCGCTGAATTTTGTTTAAATCTGCAGAATCAAAAAATTATATAAAAAATGGTGGAAGCAGTTAGACCTCACAGCTTTGACTTGTCAAACTTTGGAAATCTTATCTCCGGAAGTATAAGCTAATCGAAGTTGAGAATGGTATCAGTGTATTCTTATGAAAATACCAGAGATTGAATAATTTTCATTTGAGAGGTTGAATTTCAAATTCTATACCCATATGAAGTTTGGGTAAGATTATTATAAAATAATATGTTATCTGATAGAAAGTTTCCTATTTTTGTTGACAGAGAAATAAGGTCTTCTACCAGGATCAGGTCGATTCCCTTTACTTTTAATTTATATCTCTGTGATTTACCTAGGACATCATCTCAGAAATTGTATATGCTGATGATATTGAAATTGCTTACCACCATTTGGGTTTCCATACCTCGAGAATATACTAGCGACTGATTTGGAGATTTTGCGGAAGCTTTTTAGTGAATTGTGGATATGTCCCAAGCCCAACAAAACAGAGGTGTTTTTGTTTCTATTTGAGTAATCATGAGAAATATAGGAAATTAGCTTTAACTTTCGAGATTCTCCTATAAAACATAATTTCTATCCTAAGTACTTAAAAGTCAAATCAGATTCATCTGTCAATTACTGCTCTCATTTGCATGATTTTTGCCTGAAACTGAAAATTAAGAATAAGATTCTTCAGAAATTAGCTGAATCAACTAGGAGTGCTGATGCTTCCACTCTACGCACAGCATTTTTAGCCTAAGGCCAGTCCTATATTGGAAGTGGAATTTCTCCAGACCAGACAGTCTGGCGGGTCTGGACGGGTCTGGCTGGGTCTGAAGGAAACAAAACAAAGAAAATGTACTTTCCTCCTACATTGGAGGCAGTGTTCGATCTGGTCTGGACTGCTCTGAAGAGAATCAAATCGGGTCGGGTTGGCTGGCCAGACTAAATCCGCTTCCAATGTAGGACTGGCCTTAGTCTTTTCTGCAGCTGAATATTGTTGCTTTATTTGGTTGAATAGCGTTCATCCACAAACAAGCGATGCCCAATGAAATATATAGATGAGAATGATTACTGAGACAATTGTACCCCCTATTACCTGACAGACTGCAGCTCTGAGTTCTAGCAACAAATATCATTAGTTTCCTGATTTATGTCCAATTATTTTATACATTCCACAAAAATTGAATTTCCAGATTAAAGTCACTTAAGCTCATATGTCGTTCGTCATTATGAACATATGAATTATGAAGGAACAAGAACATTTGAATGTATATAATATATATTCCATATTTGAGAAGTGCCTTTGTGAATTTTTTTGTTACTCGAAATTACTCTACTGATTTTGCCACAAAAAAGCACATAGCCAAGGTTTTTTTTGCATATTTCAACTCCCATTTCATACTGTTCGGACGTAACCGTGCTTAAGGACGGACCAAATTGATTTTGACTTCATCATTGAGTCCAAACATAACTATTGATACTAGTTTTGCCCAGATATTAGAAAATAACCATCGAGATAGAATAAAAGGAGATGACATTACATGTAATCGAAAAAGGAATAAATGGCATCTCCAGTGTGAAATATTGCATCAATATGGCAGAAACGTTCGGGTTTTGTGAACTTCAATCAGAGAAATGACCTGGTTAAGGAGCACTTAAAAAATACCTGAAAGGTCAAAATCAGTGTTTTATTCAGATACACCACAGAGTATAGAATATTGTATGATATATAGATATATATATTTTTTTGAACTTTTGGCTTACAAAAAATGTTAGCTGAGGTTGGTGACAAGGTGCTATACAATTAAATATATTTTAGGACTTCTTTCTTCAAGAGTGGTCTTCTATAAATAAACACAGAGGCGTCTTCTAGTTGCCCACATCGGATCTAAAAATAAAAGGACAAAGCAGAAAAAAGAACTGAATACCAAAAATACGTATCAAATTTGTTTGAAACTTATAACTCATTATAAGAAAGAATCGGAAACATCACGAGTCCACACACTCACAACATGCGCTTGGAACTGAGTTCCATCTGAATAGCATGATATTGGTACGATCATGACCTGTTCTGAAACAATTAAAAACTGTCCGAATGTTCCTTGGAAGATGAAAACCAGGAATTTTTTTCAGAAGGATTAGAAATAAGATCTTTATTGAACATTTCATGAGTTCCATTCAATCTTCCATAATTTTTTATCGCTAATATTCATATTGAAGAACGTATTTGAACAAGAATGGTTTACGTGGCTTCAATCTGGAAATTTATTTTGTAGAATGTATGAAATAATTAGAAATAAATTAGGAAAAGAATGATATTTGTTTTCAAGAGTTCAGAGCTGCACTCTGTGTGCGAAAATAGGGAGGGACAATGTCAGAGAAGACCAATGAATCAGTGTAGATCTCATGGTGCCAGTAATTATTCTCATAGAAGTATTCAATTGTGCATCGATTTTTTGTGAATGTTCACTATTAAACCAGAGCAACCATATTCCGTAGCAGAAAAGACTAACGCTTAAGATGCTGTGCGAAGGGTGAAAGCATCAGCACCCCAAGCTGATCTAGCATATTTCTGAAGAATATTATTTCTAGTTTTCAGGCTCAGATCATCTAAATGAGCTTTATAATTAAGAGATGAATCTAATTTAACTCCTAAGTAATTTGGATAGAAATTATGTTCGAAAGGAGAATTATTGAAAGTTAAAGCTAATTTCCCATATTTCTCATGATTATTTAGATGGGAACAAGATACCTCTGTTTAGTTGGTGTTGGGACATAATCACATCTCAATAATATATATAATTATTCATAATCTTCAAATCAGATGATAGTATGTTCTCCAGAGCATGGAAATCTGAATGGTGGTAAGCAATAGCAATGCCATCAGCCTAAACAAATTTCTGAGATGATGTCGTGGGTTATTCACTGAGATATGAATCCAAAAGTAAAGGATCTAGAACTGGTCCTTGTGAAAGACCGTTCTTCAGTGTCTTGAAATTGCTACTTTTATTATCAACAAAAACACGAAACCTCAGATAAAAAATTTTCTTATAATCTTAGCATTCTCCCACACTTCAGATGGGTATAGAGTTTAATCCATATTTCCACACAGTGTCATATGCCAAAGATAAATCAATGAAAGCAGCTCTTGTTTTCAACCTATTATTTAAGCCTGATTCTATGAAAGTTGTAAAGCTAAGGATTTGATCTGAACAATTTCTATTTTTCCTAAAGCCTCCATGAAATTTTTGTGAAGCATTTTTTATGAAAGATTCAATCCTAAAAAGAATGAACCTTGAAAGGGCAACTCTATAACCTGATTGGTCACTAAGTATTAGGATCCCACGGATTTTTTCATCGTTTCAAAATCCCTATTACTGCGGCCTTACGGAATTCGAAAAGAAAGAATCCTGAATTCAGGATATTGTTATAGAAAGACAATAACCAAGTTAAGGTGTTTTTTCCTAAATATTTGATGATTTCAGGAAGAATTCTGTCAAAACTGCTTCTTTTGGTAGAGATAATTGGAGCCCTCAATTAATCTATATTGAATGGATTCGACACATGTTTTAAAGTAGGAGCTGATCTCCTGAATATGTGTATTTGTTTTTTCATATTCTTCAATTTAGATCGAGATGTATTTGCTGATTCAGATACATCAACTAAGCGACGAGCGTATCTTGTATCTCTATAAGATACACAATGCCGATAAAAATTACAAAATGTCAAAATTCGACTGTAATCACTTACTAATTGAGAGGAACTGATCCAATTTTTTTAAATCATGTTATCTCTTCAATTTTCTACCTCGATGAAAATTACAGACAAATTTCGACCAATCTATTATATAAGCACTCTATTGAAGTGAAGAAGGCGACCGAAACATTCCCAAATTTGTTTTTAATACTGTATAAGTGAGTTTCATAAAGATTTCATAAAGATATTAAAAATTTAAATAATATTTATAAATTGATGACGAGATATTGTTGATGATAGAGCTCGTGTTGAATGATTGTTTGGGCTATTACCATCATCTATTGTGGATGTAATGTTTTCCGACGTTGCGATAGACATCTTCTATCTTTATCAAGGAGGAAAAGTGAAAAACCTTTTCAAAATTATCAATTTTCAAAAGTCAATATTGACAGAAGTCATGAAAGAAAATGAACGATGTTATATAATCATCTGTGATATGATGATCTTTTTTAAGTTGGATCGAACTATCGAAAACTATCGAAACGTCGGAAAACATTACATCCACAATAGATGATGGTAATAGCCCAAACAATCATTCAACAATATTTATAAATACCTACTTTCTTTAGTTCATCCATGATAATATATTTTCAAATTCGATATTTCAAGTTCTTGTGAATTATTCGAATAATCTTTTATGTAAGTAAGTTATTTTGTAATATTGTGCTCAATTTATTATATTCATTATTTCCTCTAAAGTATCCTGAAGAAGAACTGCAAAAAGTTCGAAATATAGATGTTTTACAATTTTGATTATTGATCATTACCGACATTGCCAAGTTCAAAGTTGGTTAAATGGATCAATTAATAAAACTATATCAATGTGGGATCTGAAAATTGAGATGATGACAGTATTCGCTAAAATTTTCTGGGCACTTCCGGTTAAGCAGGATGCGAAATAAATATTGTCGAAACAATTTTTGCTGCTTCCATCCACATGATCAGAGCGCTTTTGATTTTTCGCAAAAATTTCTCATTTTCTGACAAAAAGGATATCAATCGTGTAAGTTGAATGTAGAATCAGTGAAAGAAAATCAATTTTGTTGTTGAGAATTGAAATATGTAAATTTGAAGAAAGAATATCTCGACTTATTTCCATATTCGGTCAAATCGCCCTGGTAGTTTCGAAGTGCCAAAAGTAAAAATTATTTTTTTGAGGAGGCAATTTAGCGGAACGAAGCAACGGCTCTAGCAACCCATAGGGCTGCTATCTGTTAGGCTATAGAAGTATCGAAGAGTTATGTGGTCAAGAAGAGATATCTGTCCGCTTACTAGTAAAATACCTACATGAACAGAGTTATTATTTCGATAATTTAGGATTCTTTTGATGTCAGTTCATAAGTATAAATATATTCTAGAGATGTAATTCTTTTACTTTTTGGTCATGTTCAAACATATTCTTGTTAAGAGAAGAAGCAGCCTGACCTTATGACATCACGTCAGAGCTCCTCTACATTCTTTATGCTCTCATTTTATTTTCTAGAAATTTACCTCTAGATTGAAAATATTTTCAAAAAGTTTGAACATACTTTGCATTTGAAACAGAATTGATGCCATTTAGCGTCGAGTGCAATTGTAGCTTTTGTTGTTATGGGCTTTCCGCAGGCTTTGCATAGGGCAAATCTTGTTGGCATGGCAGTCGGTACAATATGGTTTGCCTTCAACGTCCACGAATTGTTTTCCCATCAATGGGGTCTTGCAACTTTCACAGGTGAAATGGTCCGGGTGGAAGTGACCTCCCATTGCGGCTACAGCTTTCTGAAACAGTTAAAATGATTAGGTTGATTTTATGATAACGAAGATGAAATTTTTGCCAGCTTGAACTGAGAGAAAAAGCAATTTGTAGGTTTGTAGTTTTAAGCTAAAGAATTGAATGAAAATAGGTATGCCACTAAACGTTATTATGGCACTTAGAAGTCGAATTTAAATTCAATCGAAATATTATTATGAAATGTGTGTGAAGTTGACCCCGCACTTTTTGTTTTCCGAAAAAATTTTTGTTGTGCTGAATTGTGCTAGGTTTGTGCTGCTTTGTGCTGTTCGAATTTTCTCGTTATTTCAAGTAGTTTTCGAGATATTTCACTAAATGCATAAAATGGGCCAGCCCCGCACATTTGAAAATTTGAGTTTTAACCACTGAAATGAATTGTGCTAGACGTATACTGAGTTGTGCCGTTCGAATTTTTGAGATGGATCTCTTAATTTCCCAGAAAATGGAAAATCAACAAAAAAGGTAGCCCCGCACTTTTTTTTTTCTTATCGAGAATGAGTGTAAAAAGTTGTGCTAGGTTTGTGCTGAGTTGTGCCGTAAAAATGTTCATGGAAATACCTCACATTTGCCGGAAAATTCCGAAAATCCATTACAAGGCTAGCCCCGCACTTCCGTTTTTTTTCAATCGGAATATGTGGAAAAAATTGTGCTACGCGTGTATGAAGTTGTGCCGTTAATATTTTTGAAAATCGAATTTTTTTCCGAAAAAACTGGAAAATTCGAAAAAAGATAGCCCCACACTTTCTCTTTTTTCCATAAAAATCATCTCATAGAGTTGTGCTACATTTGTGCTGATAATTTTTTCAGAAAAAACTTCAAGTTGTCTTTTTAAACGGTGAAAAATCAAAATATCAGTATATTGAATGATGAATTGTGTGAATGGCAACACTGTTGTGAAGTTAGCCCCGCACTTTTTGATTTTCGATAAAATGTTTGTGGTGCTGAAATGTGCAAGGTTTGTGCTGCTTTGTGCCGTTAAAGTTTTTTTTTCAAATGGTACGATTAATGAGATATTTCACTAAGTGAGTAAAAGCGAATAATGTAAATTTTCATTTTTTCTTTCCGTTTAACGGTCATTTGATAACTGAATCTCATTCAACAGTGAATACACTGATTTGTGCTTTTCGAACTTCCTCGAAAAAAGCTCTGATATACCGGAAAATCGAGTTTAAAAAATTTTCAATATTCTTCTTGTGTTCTTTCTTCCGAATCGAAATCACCAAAACTTGTGCTACTTTCGTACAAACACGTTCAAATCTTATTTTCTAAATTCACATGAAATTTTTTCTCAAAAGGTGGAAAAATTGGAGAAATCAGTATATTCCTGAAAAATCTTGATATAAGGCAACGTAGTAGCAGTTCATGGAATTAGATGCTACCCCGTGGTGCGACCGTGTAAACAAAATCGTATGACTCATCTAGAATTTTATTACTTCCAGGTGGATAGCCGTGGATAGGAGAAGTTGCCAGATTGTGATTTTGAGAAGAAAATATTGATACTAAAGTTTCATTTCCTTCATAATGAAATTTCCACTGAAGTAAGAATAAAGTCTTAAATGTTTCTCAATTAGAAAATTTTTATTTTTACTGAATTGTGCTAAGGTTTTCTGAAGTTTTTCAGACTTTCCATAAAATGTAGAAAGTTAGCCAGCTCAACGACTGAAGATTGTTCCAGAATTCTAGACGTATTCTTAGTTGTGCCGTTGAAATTTTCGAGATAGTACTTTTAATTACGTTGAAAATGGAAAATTCAAAAGAAGTTAACACAGCCCTTTTGTTTTTGCGTGCTTGTTCTTAGTGAAACAGCGTTTTGCCCAAATGTCTGTAATTTTCGAATATTGAGCCGAAAATGGTCTCAATCGATTGGGTTCGACTTCCTGATGAAGAATCTGTTGTCAATTTGAGTATGTTTGGCAGGCCGGTCGTCCGGCCGTATACTCTTTATCTTCCGAAGGAGATCACCTAGAGTTTTCATTTTTTCAGAATAGGTTGATTGTCCAAATATCTCGGAAAAGTTCGTTATTTGTCCAAATCCATCGAATAGATTAGATGTCTGAATCTGAAATTTGAAAAGTTGAAGAGATTCAGTTATCAAATGACCGTTAAACGGAAAGAAAAAATGAAAATTTACATTATTCGCTTTTACTCACTTAGGGAAATATCTTATTAATCGTACCATTTGAAAAAAAAACTTTAACAGCACAAACCTTGCACAATTCAGCACCACAAACATTTTATCGAAAATAAAAAGTGCGGGGCTAACTTCACAACAGTGTTGCCATTCACACAATTCATCATTCAATCTACTGATATTTTGATTTTTCACCGTTTAAAAAGACAACTTGAAGTTTTTCTGAAAAAATTATCAGCACAAATGTAGCACAACTCTATGAGATGATTTTTATGGAAAAAAAGAGAAAGTGTGGGGCTATCTTTTTCGAATTTTCCAGTTTTTTCGGAAAAAAAACTCGATTTTTCAAAAATATTAACGGCACAACTTCATACACGCGTAGCACAATTTTTTCCACATATTCCGATTGAAAAAAACGAAAGTGCGGGGCTAGCCTTGTAATGGATTTTCGGGATTTTCCGGAAAATGTGAGGTATTTCCATGAAAATTTTTACGGCACAACGCAGCACAAGCCTAGCACAACTTTTTACACTCATTTCCGATAAGAAAAAACAAAAGTGCGGGGCTAACTTTTTTTTGATTTTCCATTTTCTGGGAAATTAAGAGATCCATCTCAAAAATTCGAACGGCACAACTCAGTATACGTCTAGCACAATTCATTTCAGTGGTTAAAACTCAAATTTTCAAAAAGTGCGGGGCTGGCCCATTTTATGCATTTAGTGAAATATCTCGAAAACTACTTGAAATAACGAGAAAATTCAAACAGCACAAAGCAGCACAAACCTAGCACAATTTAGCACATTAAAAAATTTTTCGAAAATCAAAAAGTGCGGGGCCAACTTCACACACATTATTATGAATCGAGTTGAGATGGTGGCCATCCAATGATACTACCCATATAATAGGAACGCATTGAACGCCTTGAGTCCAAAATAACTTTATATTTATTCGAGATGATTTTCTTTTTTCTTTTTGGTTTACTCGGAATTAATTCGCATTAAGCTGGAAATTTTTTGACAAAATCAGTGGTAGCGAACGTATAGTTACGACAAACACAGTATCAATGGCGAATTGATCAATATTCAAACCAAATTTTCATTTTGTGAATATACTATTAACCGCCCTGATCAATCTAGGCACCACGATCAATAAAGGCCCCTGTTAAAGAAGGAGCCTCGATCGGTCAAGGCCCAAAATCAATATCGACATCAACATAGGCTGCTAACTCGATATAGGAGGCCAAAGAAATAAACGCCACTACGGCAATATACACTGCCAGAGGAAAATAGGTAACTCAGACTAATACAAGCACCCAGAACAGTACTCAGTTCGATAAAAAAAAGACATAAGTACCCCCTATGAATTGAAATATCATTAATGGAATCTTGTTGTTTAAAAGCGC
Organism: Micraspis discolor; assembly: GCA_030674115.1. NCBI lineage: Eukaryota > Metazoa > Arthropoda > Insecta > Coleoptera > Coccinellidae > Micraspis > Micraspis discolor. The sequence goes on from JARTUT010002219.1 coordinate 38,253, forward strand.
TCAGTGAAAAATACCACATGAGAAAAACCATAAATGAAAACATCGCTTGCAGAAACCCTGTATGATGAAATACAATGTTGAATGCTTTCTGATGTTGTTATAGTTGTTGGACGTCGTTCACGTCATCTTCAATTCTAATACGACCCTCTCAGAGAAACACTCACACTTATACACCATTGTTTTGAAACAACCATTTATCTCAAGGACTTTAAATCCTTGCACGATAATTTTTTTTATTATTAATTATACATGGTAACTTCCAATGTCAATAACGAATGTTATTGGATTTCATCTATTGTTATTTGCTATCAATTTGTTAGTGTATACTGGAAAGAACAATCAGTCGGTCAATCTCTCTTTCGCACCACTTACCACATAACTTACGCTGCTGTACTACTGCTACTATTGTAATCACCATAACTTTGATCTTATTGAGATTCATATTCAAACCAATCTTTTACAACTGCCAATGCTTATTGGGATGTGCATTGATAAGCATTATTTCATCAGCAAATCTCAAATGACCTAGACAACATCTCTGCTCCAGTGCAAATGTAAACTGGTTCGGAAATCACCCTGCCGTCTTTCTTACCTCTATACGGAGTCTTTAATGTTGCCAACTTACTTGCGAATTATTTCACTTCCATTGCACGGCTCAGTGTATTGAAACATTTCGGCAATTCTGTGTCTCAATCTTGCATCACAGCTGTCCTATCAGTGAACACTTTCTTTTTCTATCCAGTTGTGAGGGAGGAGGTTATTCAAATAGTGAAATATTTGAAAAATGAGAAAAGTTCAAGAATCGATCATATATCTGTTGGTATATTGAAGATAGTGACCGATATTGTTGCCGATCCATTGGCTAATCTCATCAACATGTCTGTCAACACGGGCAAGTTCCCTTCTTTATTGAAAATTACTTCTGTTATACTGAGTTTGAAGAAAAGTGATCTCAGTAATATAGCCAATTATCGCCCTATCTCACTGCTGAGTGTATTCTCTAAGGTGTTTGAAAAAATTGTGTGCGGTCATAAGATTATCATTTTTAAATCGTTTCAGAGTGATAATTGATTGCCAGCATAGTTTTAGAGAGAGAAGGTCTACTGACTAAGTGTATAAAAACCTTGACAAAGGATATCATGTTGCGGCCTTTTTTTCGACCTTTAACGTGCTTTTGATGTTCTTCCATGGAAGTGCATCGAGAGCAAATTATACAACTTTGGATTACGCGGTGTCTTTCTTCAATGGATTTTAAGTTACGTCACCGATCGCTCAGTTAGGATGAACACGTCTTGTCAAAAAAGTGTGTTGTTGACATGGGGGCTCCGCAGGTCTCGATGCTTGGACCGATGTTTTTTCTGCTATTTACCTGAGCTCATGAACTCGAAGTTAATGATTATATTTGCTGAAGATAAGTCAGTGGCCGTTTCAGCTCAGAACCTTGAGGAACACTCACAGTGCTGTGATGCAATTATGCTGAAATTTGTGAATTGGTGTCTTTGATACTAAAAAAACGCAAAAAACTGAGTACATTTATTTCAGTATGAGAAACGTTGATGATAATTGACTGGTTATTCCTTGCTCAAATCAGAATATAATTTCAAAGGATACGGTAAGGTTCCTAGAATCATCTTGATAATTCATTAAGGTGGAATTTCCAATTGGATGCAGTTTGTAATAAACTGTGTAGTTGTTACTATGCGATTAGTTAGATAAAAAACTCTTGACCATTTCAGGCAGTAATATCCTTTTATTATAGCTTGGTGTTCAGTCATATGAATTATGATGTGCTATTGTGGGGCAACTCTGTTGAGTCTGGGAGAGTGTTCGTTAATAAAAAAAATAATAGGTACTTTCAATTTTCCAGCTCCAACCACGTGACTCTTGTAAACCTATTTTATGACAAAATGGGATCTTGACATACCCTTCATTATATATCTACAGAAGTTCGCTCTATATCAAGGAGCACTAACATCTGATGGTTACATTATCTAATTTTTATGATTACTCCTGTATATTTCATACCACGTAACATCCAAATATGAAAATTCTCCGGTATATCAGGCTATAATATTGTATAATCATTTGCCAAAATCTATTAAGATTCTCAATGAGGCAGAATTCAAAAATGCAATTAAATGTATATTGCATAAGAAATTTTATTATAGTGTTAAGGAGTTTCTAGACGATAAAAATATGTTGTAGATTGAGTTCCAAAAAAATTATTTCTTTCCTTTATTTGACTTGTCCTATGCATTATAAATTTCTTAAAGGATATATTGTTTTTATTCTTATTATTATTATTTTTCATCTTCGAATTATTATGTATAGTGACCTAAGAACCCGCAAAGTTGTACATTTCCTTGATTAAATTGGTATATCTAGTGTTATTTATTCCCACCACTATAGTCCTCATCTTAAAATTGTGAAATGTCTTTTAATAATCCACAATGGCAAGGTTTATCGGTTTATAGTATTTATAGCATATTTCCTCCAACGTTCGGAGCTTTGGAATATTGTCTATTGTGCACTATCCTCTCCTAAATCCTCTTGTACATTTGGCTGATAAAAGTTATGCATTTGTGTGAATCCCTTGGTTAAGATTGTTGTTAGTTTTTATACATAACACTCAACAGAGTTATCGGCATAGTACTTTTCTATGCAAGCCATATCTCAGCTCTTGTTTAGTACAACCATTTCAGCATTTCGCCTTGTCTTCCCGCATTTATTTAATGGGATACTTGAGGCATTTTCAAGCTCCACACCTCTCTTGTCAATATTCATTTTATTTCAATAATTGTGGTATTTCAAGATGATAATTTCTTCCTCTACCCATCGTGGGTATTATTTAGTTTCAGCCATTTTTCTATGACCGTTCTTTATTATAATTGTGAAACCTGTAAGAGTTCTCTTACAAAATTATATAATTTTTAGAAAAATGATAAATTATTGAAATGACCAAAAAACTTTCAAATAATGTTCCATTGTTAGGAAAATCACGTTAAAAATTAAATTTAATCACTTTAAAGCATTAAATATAAAAAAAATTTTCTACCAAAAAATATCAAGTAAAACGCGATACTTATTTATAGAAATTCTGCTGCGATCAATTGATACATTTTAAGTTGCAAACTGGCAAGTTTGAACTGATAAGAGCTTCTCCACGTGTTTTGAGCGAGAAGTGTCATGAGCTAATGAATCATGTCATATAGTTCTCTCGTAAGTAATATATATCATAACTTCATAAGCAGGCAATAAAATATATCGACAACGTCTTCATAGAAAAATCTGGACACTTGGGAAGAAATTGAAATAGTATACTGATATGGATGTATGAATATTAACGTAAATAGCTGAGCCATTATGAATTATTGGACAGCTTAAGATGACAAAGCGAGAGTTATTAAAACAGAAAATAGCCTCATGCCATATCTTAATGGTCAATTTATTGACTGAGGTTCTGATTCCTCTCTTGAGAATTTTGGGTGTTGGTTCCAAAGGGTAGGTCGAAAAAATTTTGAAATTCTCAATGACACTCGAAGAAAAGGATATCAATTCAGGTTAGGCAGAGATTAACGGTTTCCATTGAGAGAGCGTAATACTAACTGAAAGTCCAGGGTAGGTAGTTATTTGGTGCAAATCTTGAAGTTCGAAATTTTGAGCGCTGTAATGCTCAGTCCAAGTTTCAATTCTTGCAGTTACCTGAGACAGTATAAATAAGGTCAGATATTTATTTTAGCTCCGCTGGCGTAACGATGATATCCTGCGCTCGTTTGATGATTCGAAATGTGTAGGCATGATTCGTTTGGCTACTTTAGGATGTCGTGGAGTCGTCGGCTATGTTCTTCGACTTTTCAGCTCATATCTGGTGAGAGTGTTAAGTTGACTGGTGAAGTCAGCTAGGCTTGAAATAATCTGGATGGTGTCTCTCAGAGGTCTGTACTAAGTTAGCTATATTTTTCGTTTCACACCAGTCAGTTCATCAAGTTCATTCAACATTATAGAGTTTTCATGAACGCAGATGACTTCTGGATTTATTACGATTTTACCATAGGTAACCTAAATGACATTGAGAATGAAGACGTTTCGAACAAGTAAAGACAGATACAAACCAACAAAAAGCAACGATGTCAAGCAATTCGTTGACTCTACGAGAGACTTGGGTTTTTTAATAGACGATTCTCTGAGATTTCATGAACACGTGATTAGTGTGGTTCCGAGGGCGTATGGGGCGTTTTATGGCAATTTTTTATTATGTTAATTCAATAATTTTTTCTGGTCGCATCGTTAATTTTCTAATCTATGAATAAAAATATTAATCCTGCTGACAGTTTTTTGACTCATTTTAATGATTAGAGGTTCTATGAATTGTAATGCCCTAGAACAAGCAAGCGCACAAAATGCCTCTGACTTCAGTCAGCATTTCTACATTTGATTATAGGTTGAGAAAATATGCTAGAACTGATCTCTTTAAATATAACAGTTCTCAGTCAGTAAGCCTAATTTGCGAAGATTCAGTTCTCGCGACTATTCAATTCCAGAGCGTAATTCCAAGTCTGTCATTTTGTGGATGATATTCAATAGGTATATGTCTAAAAATCCGAATAAACATAACGCCACTGATTTCAATTTGAATTTTGAAATAATCATTATACTAAGATATAATATTTTGACCTTACTGTCTTGTAGGTATGTAAAAAATATAAAGTTTCTCTGCATTTTTTGGATGATATACATTTTCATCAAACATTATACAGGGTTTTTGCAAGTTCAAGAGCCTATCAGACATTTATGGAGAACTGGATCTATTTCAGATCTGAAATTGTGATAATGATATTGATAGCTATACTCTACAGTGCTTAAATGAAGGATAAACTGAATACAAAATTTGCTGCTCGTGTTCACCTGGAACAGAGGTGCTACGTATCATCTCCCCAGAATATACAGAAAGAGACTAAATTATTTATGTCGAAAATACAAGCTTTATTGTATGCGAATCTTCTGTGAAACTGGTATGGTGATTTTATAAGCGTAAAATTAAATTATTTTACTTAAAATATTCAAAAACGAAAGCAATATGGATCTCTGTCGTTGCACGATCAACAAGTAAAGGGGCATCGGTAGTCCATCTCCAACTCGAGGTGCTGGTCTAACATCGCGGGTTTGCCAAGTACTTGAAACCAAGTGAAACAATAATATTAAGTGGTCTGAAATAAAGTCATAAAGTTCATATATAGGTATCAACGTTAAATGAAGAAATTAAAATTTATGAGAACCAGATTGTTCGACACAATTTGTAACTTGATTATGTTTGCAATGAGTTTGAAACAAATGAGCATGATGAAATCGGCTTACTCTTAACAACATTTTTTGAAAATATTACCACAAAATTCTCTCCATACTTGATGATTTTACGGTGATAAAAACTTGAGATAACAGAAAGTATCAACAATATTCAGCAAGCGAGCACGCATTTGATATTTTGTTTTGAGAAATTAAAGTGTGGAGGCGCTTGCTGACGTGAGGCCAGGAACGCTTGATTTAAAGTTTCTCCCAAATCCTGGAATAGTGTGATCTTGAATAAAACCACCCAAATAAATTAAATGTGAAAGAGAGATCAACAAGCAGTTTTTAGTTAGTTTAGTTCGAAGCTCAAAGTTGCTTGTCTTGAAGAAGGTCTCCCCATCGAATGTATCCAATATATCAATGCAATTGATATATCAGGTGTCCCTAAGGTGAAGGTCCCTTTCAAATTATTAACGATTCAGGAGTACAAAAATAGAAAGTTTATAGAGAATTATATCTATTACTCTATCAAGGTAATAGTGGAACAGATGCTGTTGAATCGAGTATATCTAATAATAATGCTGTGAGAGATACTGCCAATCCACTTATTCATAAGACAGAGACTGGAAACCTACATTTATGAGGAAAAACAATTCTCTGGCACTTTCCCAAACTTATAATTAGGAAATCCTCATGATAGTTTCATATGCAACAATTTTTGCAGACGCCACCACTCCAACATTTTACTAAGATTTTTCTTGATTCAGGTACGAGCTTGGAGCTAATTTTTCGATGCATTTTCTTTGGATTGAATGATTCCGAAGGTTTCATAGCGACAGACGCATAAAGTCAACGAATAGGGGTATCGATATTTTTGCGCATTTGTTTTCAGCTGTTTAGTGATCTGTCGATCTGAAACGATTGATTTTGAATTGCCGGTGAGAGTGTAGGAGGTGCAAGCCGATCTGGCTGTATATAAAATAATATTCGAAGGAGATAAGCTAGAGTTTTCTTTACAGAATAGTTCTACTGTCTAAATAAGTTGGTTAAGTTAATGAATGGTCTGAATATATTCAATAGTTCGGCAATTATGAGCATCTGATAAAAATTTCTTTTCCTCAGTAACGCCTCAAATATCCATATAAGGAATTCCAAAGTAACAAAAGTTACATTAACTTCGAAACGAGTGGCTCCGTTGAATTTTGTTCAAATCTGCAGAATCAAAAAATTATTCAAAAAATGGCGGAAGCAGTTAGACCTCACAGCTTTGACTTGTCAAACTTTGAAAATCTTATCTCCGGAAGTATAAGCTAATCGAAGTTGAGAATGGTATCCGTGTATTCTTATGAAAATACTAGAGATTGCATAATTTTCATTTGAGAGGTTGAATTTCAAATTCTATACCCATATGAAGTTTGGGTAAGATTATTATAAAATAATATGTTGTCTGATAGAAGGTTTCGTATTTTTGTTGACAGAGAAATAAGGTCTTCTACCAGGATCAGTTCGATTCCCCTTACTTTTCAATTTATATCTCTGTGATTTACCTAGGACATCATCTCAGAAATTGTATATGCTAATGATATTGATATTGCTTACCAACATTTGGATTTCCATACCTCGGAGAATATACTAGCGACTGATTTGGAGATTTTGAGGAAGTTCTAGTGAATTGCGGATATGTCCCAAGCCCAACAAAACAGAGATGTTTTGGTTCCATTTGAGTAATCATGAGAAATATAGGAAATCAGCTTTAACTTACGAGATTCTCCTATAAAACATAATTTCTATCCTAAGTACTTAAAAGTCAAATCAGATTCATCTGTCAATTACTGCTCTCATTTGCATGATTTTTGCCTGAAATTGAAAATTAGGAATAAGATTCTTCAGAAATTAGCTGAATCAACTAGGAGTGCTGATGCTTCCACTCTACGCACAGCATTTTTAGCCTAAGGCCAGTCCTACATTGGAAGCGGAATTTCTCTAGACCAGACAGTCTGGCGGGTCTGGAGGAAACAAAAACAAAGAAAACGTACTTTCCTCCTACATTGGAGGCAGTGTTCGATCTGGTCTGGACTGCTCTGAAGAGAATCAAATCGGGTCGGGTTGGCTGGCCAGACCAATTCCCCGTCCAATGTAGGACTGGCCTCAGCCTTTTCTGCAGCTGAATATTGTTGCTTTATTTGGTTGTATAGCGTTCATCCACAAACAAGCGATGCCCAATGAAATATATAGATGAGAATGATTACTGAGATGATTGTACCCCCTATTACCAGACAGACTGCAGCTCTGAGTTCTGGCAACAAATATCATTCGTTTCCTAATTTATGTCCAATTATTTTATACATTCCACAAAATTGAATTTCCAGATTAAAATCACTTAAGCTCATATGTCGTTCGTCATTATGAACATATGAATTATGAAGGATCGAATGTCAATAAAGATCTCATTCCTGATCCTTCGAAAAAACTACTGCTTTTGGTCTTCCTAGAAAAATTCAGACAGTTCTGAATCAATCATTGTACCTACCATATATAAATTTCAGGATATTTTAAGGGCTACTCATGATGTTTCATATTCTTTCTTGAAATGGACAGAGAATTTTGAACGAATTTGATACGTTTTTTTTTCAATTTCAGATTCGATGTGGAAAACTTGAAGAAGCCTTTGTGTTTATTAACGGAATATCATTCGTATAAAATGAAAGAACTTCAATTTATTTCAGCTTATTACAACACTTATACCTTTTTTTACTGAATTTTTTCTCTAGGTGTCATATGCCGAATTGTATGGTACACCGTCACTAACCTCTGCTAAAACTACATGCTACATTGTTTGCTAAAATAAAATTGTAAGTCAAAAGTTCACAAGAACATTTGAATGTATATAATATACATATTTGAGAAGTGCCTTGTGAATTTTTTTTTGTTACTCCAAAATTACTCGACTGATTTTGCCACAAAAAGCACATAGACAAGATTTTCTTGCATATTTCAACTCCCATTTCATACTGTTCGGAGGTAACCGTGCTTAAGGACGGACCGAATTGATTTTGACTTCATCATTGAGTCCAAACATAAATATTGATACTAGTTTTGCCCAGATATTAGAAAATAACCATCGAGATAGAATAAAAAGGAGATGACATTACATGCAATAGAGAAAGGAAAAAATGACATCTCTTGTGTGAAATATAGCATCAATATGGTGGAAAAGTTCGGGTTTTGTGAACATCAATCAGAGAAATGATCTGGTTAAGGAGCACTTTTAAAAAATACCTGAAAGGTTCGGGTGAAGTTTGACAGTATTCATTTACAAAATCAGTGTTTTATTCGGATACACCACAGATTATAGAATATTGTATGATATATAGATATATATATATTTTCAGTGTGATTAAGAGTCCTATAGGTATAATATATGACTTGAATAAGGGTTTGTCGACTCAGAGTTGGAGGATAAGTGAATTAATACTATTTTTATTATTTTTTATTTATTTTTTAATTTAATAAATCTAACATTCAGTAAGTAATAGAACAAAACAAGAAAATAATTTTATATTATATTGTTATTATTGTACTTTTATAGAAGCCCTGAGGAAGCATTGAATAAAATGCGAAAGCTTGGCAAAGAATAAATAGTATTAATTCACTTATCCTCCAACTCTGAGTCGACAAACCCTTATTCAAGTCATATGATATATATATATATATATTTTTGAACTTTTGGGTTAAAAAAAATGTTAGCTGAGGTTGGTGATAAGGTGCTATACAATTAAATATATGTAAGGGACTTCTTTCTTCAAGAGTGGTCTTCTATTAATAAACACAGAGGCTTCTTCTAGTTGCCCACATCGAATCTAAAAATAAAAGGACAAAAGCAGAAAAAAGAACTGAATACCAAAAATACGTATCAAATTTGTTTGAAACTTATAACTCATTATTAGAAAGAATAGGAAACATCACGAATCCACACACTCACAACATGCGCTTGGAACTGAGTTCCATCTGAATAGCATGATATTGGTACGATCATGACCTGTTTTGAAACAATTAAAAACTGTCCGAATGTTCCTTGGAAGATAAAAACCAGGAATTTTTTTCAGAAGGATTAGAAATAAGATCTTTATTGAACATTTCATGAGTTCCATTCAATCTTCCATAATTCTTTATCGCTAATATTCATATTGAAGAACGTATTTGAACAAGAATGGTTTACGTGGCTTGAATCTGGAAATTCTATTTTGTAGAATGTATGAAATAATTAGAAATAAATTAGGGAAAGAATGATATTTGTTTCAAGAGTTCAGACCTGCAGTCTGTGTGCGAAAATAGGGAGAGACAATGTCAGAGAAGACCAATGAACCAGTGTAGATCTCATGGTGCTAGTAATTTTTCTCATAGAAGTATTCAATTGTGCATCGATTTTTTGTGAATGTTCACTATTAAACCAGAGCAACTATATTCCGTTGCAGAAAAGACTAACGCTGAAGATGCTGTGCGAAGGGTGAAAGCATCAGCACCCCAAGCTGATCTAGCATATTTCTGAAGAATATTATTCCTAGTTTTCAGGCTCAGATCATCTAAATGAGCCTTATAATTAAGAGATGAATCTAATTTAACTCCTAAGTATTTTGGATAGAAATTATGTTCGAAAGGAGAATTATTGAAAGTTAAAGCTAATTTCGCATATTTCTCATGATTATTCAGATGGGAACAAGATACCTCTGTTTCGTTGGTGTTGGGAATAATCACATCTCAATAATATAATTATTTATAATCTTCAAATCAGATGATAGTATTTTCTCCAGAGCATGGAAATCCGAATGGTGGTGAGCAATAGCAATGCCATCAGCCTTAACAAATTTCTGAGATGATGTCGTGGGTTATTCACTGAGATATGAATCCAAAAGTAAAGGATCTAGAACTGGTCCTTGTGAAAGACCGTTCTTCAGTGTCTTAAAATTGCTACTTTTATTATCAACAAAAACACGAAACCTTCTATTAGATAACAAATTTTCTTATAATCTCAGCATTCTCCCACAATTCAGATGGATATAGAGTTTAATCCATATTTCCACACAGTGTCATATGCCAAAGATAAATCAATGAAAGCAGCTTTTGTTTTCAAGCAATTATTAAAGCCTGATTCTATGAAAGTTGTAAAGCTAAGGATTTGATCTGAACAATTTCTAGTTTTCCTAAAGCCTCCCTGGAATTTTTGTGAAGCATTTTCTATGAAAGATTCAATTCTAAAAAGAATGAACCTTGAAAGGGCAACTCAATAACCTGATTGGTCGCTAAGTATTAGGATCCCACGGATTTTTTCATCGTTGCAAAATCCCTATTACTTCAGCCTTACGGAATTCGAAAAAGAAAGAATCCTGAACTCAGTATATTGTTATAGAAAGACAATAACCAAGTTAAGGTGTTTTTTTCTAAATATTTGATGATTTCAGGATAAATTCTATCAAAACTGCTTCTTTTGGTAGAGATAATTGGAGCCCTCAATTAATCTATATTGAATGGATTCGACACATGTTTTAAAGTAGGAGCTGATCTCCTGAATATGTGTATTTGTTTTTTCATATTCTTCAGTTAGGATCGAGATGTATTTGCTGATTCAGATACATCAACTAAGCGACGAGCGTATCTTGTATCTCTATGAGATACACAAAGCCGATAATAATTTAATAAATGTCAAAATTTGACTGTAATCTCGTACCATTTGAGCGGAACTGATCCAATTTTTTTAAATCATGTTATCTCTTCAATTTTCTACCTCGATGAAAATTACAGACAAATTTCGACCAATCTATAACACTCTATTGAAGTGAACAAGGCGGCCGATACATTCCCGAATTTGTTTTTATTACTGTATTAGTGGGTTTCATAAGGATTTCATAAAGATATTAAAAATTTAAATATTATTTATATATATTATATATATTTATATTCCTTTAGACGTCACTTAATTTAGTTCATCTGATATATAATATTGTCAAATTTGATATTTCAAGTTCTTGTGAATTATTCGAATAATCTTTTGTATGTAAGTAAGTTATTTTGTAATATTGTGCTCAATTTATTATATTCATTATTTCCTCTAAAGCATCCTGAAGAAGAACTGCAGAAAAGTTCGAAATATAGATGTTTTAAAACTTGGATTATTGATCATTCCCGACATTGCCAAGTTCAAAGTTGGTTAAATGGATCAATTAATAAAACTATATCAATGTGGGATCTGAAAATTGAGATGATGACATTATTCGCTAAAATTTTCTGGAAGCCTGGGCACTTCCGGTTAAACAGAATGCGAAATATATTTGTAGAAACAATTTTTGCTGCTTTCATCCACATGATCAGAGCACTTCGCAAAAATTTCTCATTTTAAGACAAAAAGGATATCAATCGTATTAGTTGAATGTAGAATCAGTGAAGAAAATCAATTTTATTGTTGAGAATTGAAATACATATGTAAATTTGAAGAAAGAATATCTCGACTTATTTCCATATTCGGTCAAATCGCCCTGGTAGTTTCGAAGTAGCAAAAGTAAAAATTATTTTTTTGAGGAGGCAATTTAGCAGAACGAGCAACGGCTCTAGCAACCCATATACGGCTACTATCTGTTAGGCTATAGAAGTATCGAAGAGTTATGTGGACAAGAAGAGTGATCTGTCCGCTTACTAGTAAAATACCTACATGAACAGAGTTTGTTATTATTTCAATAATTTAGGATTCTTTGATGTCAGTTCATAAGTATAAATATATTCTAGAGAAATTTTTAATTTTTGGTCATGTTCAAACATATTCTTGTTAAGAGAAGAAGCAGTCTGACCTTATGACATCACGTCAGAGCTCCTCTACATTCTTTATGCTCTCATTTTATTTACTAGAAATTTACCTCTAGATTGAAAATATTTTCAAAAATTTTGAACATACTTTGCATTTGAAACAGAATTGATGCCATTTAGCGTCGAGTGCAATTGTAGCTTTTGTTGTTATGGGCTTTCCGCAGGCTTTGCACTTAGGGCAAATCTTGTTGGCATGGCAGTCGGTACAATATGGTTTGCCTTCAACGTCCACGAATTGTTTTCCCATCAATGGAGTCTTGCAACTTTCACAGGTGAAATGGTCCGGGTGGAAGTGACCTCCCATTGCGGCTACAGCTTTCTGAAACAGTTAAAATTCTTAGGTTAATTTTATGATAACGAAGATGTCATTTTTGCCAGCTTGAACTAAGAGGAAAAGCAATTTTGAGGTTTGTGGTTTTGAGCTAGAGAATTGAATGAAAATAGGTATGCCACTAGACGTTATTATGGCACTTAGCAGTCGAATTTAAATTCAATCGAAATATTATTATGAAATTTTTGAGATGGATCTATTAATTTCCCAGAAAATGGAAAATCACCAAAAAGGTAGCCCAGCACTTTTGTTTTTTTTTTATCGGGAATGAGTGTTAAAAGTTGTGCTAGGTTTGTGCTGAGTTGTGTCGTAAAAATGTTTATGGAAATACTCTCACATTTGCCGGAAGGAATTCCGGAAAATCCATTACAAGGCTAGCCCTGCACTTCCAGTTTTTTCAATCGGAATATGTGAAAACTAAAGCGCTAGTGCGTGTATGAAGTTGTGCCGTTAATATTTTTTGAAAATTGAATTTTTTCCAAAAACTGGAAAATTCGAAAAAGATAGCCCCACATTCTTCTTTTTTTTTTCATAAAAATCATCTCATAGAGTTGTGCTACATATTGGTTGGAGATAATTCTTTTTCCTGAAAAACTTCAAGTTGTCTCTTTGAATGGTGAAAAATCAAAATATCAGTATATTGAATGATGAATTGTGTGAATGGCAATGACTGTTGTAAGAGTTAGTCCTGCACTTTTTGATTTTCGATGAAATGTTTGTGGTGCTGAAATGTGCAAGGTTTAAAGACTGCTTTGTGCAGGGTAAAGTTTCAAATGGTACGATTAATGAGATATTACTAAGTGAGTAAAGCGAATAATGTAAATTTTCATTTTTTCTTTCCGTTTAACGGCCATTTGATAACTGAATCTCATTCAACAGTGAATACACTGATTTGTGCTTGAACTTCCTCGAAAAAAGCTCTGATATAACGTAGAAAATCGAGTTTAAAAATTTTCAATATTCTTCTGTGTTCTTTTCTTCCGAATCTGAAATCACCAAAACTTGTGCTACTTTCGTACAAACACGTTCAAATCTTATTTTAAATTCACATGAAATTTTTCTCAAAGGTGGAAAAGTGAGAAATCAGTATATTCCCTGAAAATCTTGATATAAAGGCAAATGTAGTAGCAGTTCATGAATTAGATGCTGTCTGTGGTGCGACCATCGTGTAAACAAAATCGAATGACTCATCTAGAATTTTATTACTTCCACAGTGGATAGCCGTGGATAGGAGAAGTTGCCAGATTGTGATTTTGAGAAGAAAATATTGATACTCAAAGTTTCATTTTTCCATGATGAAATTTCCACTGAAGTAAGAATAAAGTCTTAAATGTTTCTCAATTAGAAAATTTTTATTTTTACTGAATTGTGCTAAAGGTTTTCTGAAGTTTTTCAGACTTTCCATAAAATGTAGAAAGTTAGGCAGCTCAACGACTGAAGATTGTTCAGAATTCTAGACGTATTGCTTAGTTGTGCCGTTGAAATTTTCGAGATAGTACTTTTAATTACGTGGAAAATGGAAAATTCAAAAGAAGTTAACACAGCCCTTTTGTTTTTGCGTCCTTGTTCTTAGTGAAACAGCGTTTTGCCCAAATGTCTGTAATTTTCGAATATTGAGCCGAAAATGGTCTCAATCGATTGGGTCTTGACTTCCTGATGAAGAATCTGTTGTCAATTTGAGTATGTTTGGCAGGCCGGTCGTCCGGCCGTATACTTTTTATCTTCCAGGAGATCACCTAGAGTTTTCATTTTTCAGAATAGGCTGATAGTCCAAATATCTCGGAAAAGTTCGTTATTTGTCCAAACCATCGAATAGATTAGATGTCTGAATCTGAAATTTGAAAAGTTGAAGAGATTCAGTTATCAAAAACCGTTAAACGGAAAGAAAAAATGAAAATTTACATTATCTCGCTTTTTTACTCACTTAGGGAAATATCTTATTAATCGTACCATTTGAAAAACTTTAACGGCACAAACCTTGGACAATTCAGCACCACAAACATTTTATCGAAAATAAAAAAAGTGCGGGGCTAACTTCACAACAGTGTTGCCATCCACACAATTCATCATTCAATATACTGATATTTTGATTTTCTCCGTTTAAAAAGACAACTTGAAGTTTTTTCTGAAAAAATTATCAGTGGTCACATGTAGCACAACTCTATGAGATGATTTTTTATGGAAAAAAGAGAAAGTGCAGGGGCTATCTCTTTTCGAATTTTTCAGTTTTTTTCGGAAAAAACTCGATTTTTCAAAAATTTTAACGGCACAACTTCATACAGGCGTAGCACAATTTTTCCACATATTCCGATTGAAAAAAACGCAAGTGCGGGGCTAGCCTTGAAATGGATTTTCGGGATTTTCCGGAAAATGTGAGGTATTTCATGAAAATTTTTACGGCACAACGCAGCACAAGCCTAGCACAACTTTTTACACTCATTTCCGATAAGAAAACAAAAGTGCGGGGCTAACTTTTTTGTTGATTTTCCATTTTCTAGGGAATTAAGACATCCATCTCAAGTACCTGAATGGCAACAAATCCTCAGTACATGTCTAGCACAATCATTTCGGTGGTTAAACTCAACCTTTCAAAAAGTGGTGGCTTACCCATTTTATGCTTTAGACAGTGTCTCGAAAACTACTTGAAGCCACGAGAAAATTAAAACAGCAAGGGGCAGTACAAACCTAGCAATACTTAGCATATTAAAAAAATTTTTCTGAAAATTAAAGTAGGGCCAACTTCAGCACACATTATTATGGGAATTGAGTTGAGATGTAGGCCATCCAACAGAGACTACTCAGATAGAAGAATGTATTGAATGCCTGTCTGTCCAAATAACTTTATATTTATTCGACATTTTCTTTTTCTTTGGTTTACTTCGGAAATAATTAATACAGCTGGGAAATTTTTGACAAAATCAGTGGTAGCGAATGTATAGTTAAGATAAAACATAGTATCAATGGCGAATTGATCAATATTTGAATCAAATTTTCATGCTCTAATATACCGCCAATCATTCCGATCAATTCAAAAACCACGGGACATACGGGTCCTGTTAAAGAAGGAGCCTCGATCGGTTTGGCATTCGCAATCAATATCGACAGTCGACATCATACTGCGCCAACCTGATAAGGAGGCCAAAGAAATGAAACGCTACCATGGCAATAGGCACTTTCAGAGGAAAAATAGGCAACTCTTACTCATACGGGCAACCCAGAATAGTACAACTGCGATAAACAAAAGACCTCGTACCCCTATGAATTGAAATATCATGAATGGAACCTGTCTAGTTGCCAGCAACGCAAAGAAAGCACCCACTGCTGAGAAAAACCAAATGAAAGTTTATTTTGGGAACCCTGGGTGAAGGGAGAAGCATGAATGCTCTTTCACATAGCTGATCGCTGTTCACGTCATCTCACTCTAACATGGATCCTCCTTTAGAGGTAAACCCTACACCCATACTAAATTCATTGTTTTGAAAGAACCATTTATCTCAACCCAACTTGGTACTGGCTACTTCTTTTGATGTTACTATATGAGGTCTTTAGGCTGGGTTAATGAATGTTATTGATTCTCATTCACAGCATGATATCAATTTGTTATGTATACTGGAAAGAACAATTGAAGGAGTTGTATCATCTCTAACCATCAACACAATACCATTACACACAATACTCATGCACATTGTAATCACTATAACCTTGATCTTATTGAGATTCATATTCAAACCAATCTTTTACAACTGCCAATGCTTATTGGGATGTGCATTGATAAGCATTATTTCATCAGCAAATCTCAAATGACCTAGACAACATCTCCCTGCTCCAGTGCAAATGTAAACTGGTTCGGAAATCACCCCAAGCCGTCTTTTCTTACCTCTATACGGAGTCTTTAATGTTGCCAACTTACTTGCGAATTATTTCACTTCCATTGCACGGGTCATGTATTGAAACATCTTGGCAATTTGTGTCTCAATCTGTAATCACAACTGTCCCATCAGTGAACACTTTCTTTTTCATCCAGTTGTGAGGGAGAGGTTATTCAAATATAAAAATATTTGAAAAAATGAGAAAAGCCTCAATAACTCAACGGCATATCCGTTGGGTACATTGAAGATAGTGACCGATATTACTGGCGTTATCCCGTATCACTGATCTCAACAACATGTTCATCAACACGGGCAAGTTCCCTTCTTTATTAAAAACCACTCGATGTAATGAGTTTGAAGCAAAGTGGATGTTATGAGAACATAGCTAATTATCAACCCATCCTCAATTACATCGCTGAAGGCATTCTAGCAGGTTGGACCAAATTGTGCATGGTCATAAGGATCATCTCTTTAAAATCGTCTCCTGAGTGAGAATTGATTCACAGCATGGGGCTTTAGAGAGAGTAGCGTTCAACACCTGGCGTCTATAAAACCCTAATAAAAGATGACAAAGGTATGTCTTTTTCGACCTTGTCGCAGTTTGATGTCTTCTGAAGTGCGGCTTGAGCAGCAAAATTATACAAACTCTTGATTATTACAGTGTCTTTCTTTTCAACACATTTAAAGAGACGCTTTTTCTGATCGCTCAGTTAGGATGAATACGTCTTGGGAACAATGTTCATGTCTGTTGTTGATATGGGGGCCCGCAGGTCTCAAAGCTTTAGACTGATGTTTGCTTCTAAGTGATTGACCTGAGCTCATCAACTCGCAGTTAGCCGATTGTGTCTATTGAAGATAAGTCAGTGCATGCTTCAGCTCATAACCTTGGAGGAACACTCTCACAGTACTGTGATGCAGATATGCAGGAAGTTCTGAATTAGTGTCTTTCATACTAAAAAGGCAAAACTGAGTGTACTGGCTTCAGTAAGAAAACAAGTATGAGTTAACAACTGAAGGCACCTCTGTTTGAACTAAATACAATTTGCACAGGTAAGGTCCTGAATCATCCTATAATCTGCTATGTGGAATCAATTGATGCAATAATAAACTGGGTGGCTGGAAATGTGAATATTAGATAAACCTGAACCGCTCTACAGCAACCCTTTTGATTAGCTTCAGGTGTTCCATCATATAATTATGATGCTATTGTAGAACATATCTGTTGAGTCTGGGAGAGTGTTCGTTATTATAAAAAATGATAGGTACTTTCAATTGTCCAGCTCCAACCACGTGACTCTTATAAACCTATTTTATGACAAAATGGGATCTTAACATACCCTTCATTATATATCTACGGAAGTTCGCCTCTATATCCAAATAGCTTTAACATCTGATGGTTACATTATCTTATTTTTATGATTACTCCTGTATATTTCATACCACGTAACATTCAAATATGAATATTCTCCAGTATATCAGGCTATAATATTGTATAATCATTTGCCAAAATCTATTAAGATTCTCAATGAGGCAGAATTCAAAAATGCAATTAAATGTATATTGCATAAGCAGAATTTTATTATAGTGTTAAGGAGTTTCTAGACGTGTAAAAATATGTTGTAGATTGAGTTCCAAAATTATTTCTTTCCTTTATTTGACTTGTCCCTATGCATTATAAATTTCTCAAGAGATAGTGGCTTTACAGAGTTTTTTTTTTTTTTCTCATTTTCATCTTGAAATTGGTTATGTGTAGTGAAAACTAAGAACCCAAGCAAAGTTGCACTCTTACTTGATTAAATGGTGGTATATCTAGCTGGTCGATTCCTACCCAATGCAACCTCATCTTAAAACTAGTAATAGTCCTTTAATAATCCACAAATGGCAAAGGTTTATGGGTTTTAGCCTATAGTACTTATAGCATATTTCCTCCAAATGTCAGAGCTTTGGAATATTGTCTATTGTGCACCTATCTCTCCTAAATCCTCTTGTACATTTGGCTGATAAAGTTATGCATTTGTGCGAATCCCTTAGTTAAGATTGTTGTTAGTTTTTACTTACATAACACTCAACAGAGTTATCGGCATAGTACTCCTCTATGTAAGCCATATCCCAGCTCTTTATTTAGGCCAACAGCCTTGAAGCATTTCGCCTTGATCTTCCAGGCTCACTTAATGGGATACTTGAGGTATTTTCAGCCTCCACACCTCTCTAAGTCAAGGGTCTCTGTTTATTTCAACAATTAGCTGGTATTTCAAGATGATAATTTCTTCCTCTACCCATCAATTTAACAAACACCATAATGGTTCTGCAAAGATGCCTGAGCTTGAAGAACCAGAGCACGGATATACGAAAGGCAGAAGCTGACGGCGTTCAGAAATTTACGATCCAAAATAACACAATGGATATTAACCCAGAAATAATAGAAAAAAAAACTAAGAAAGAGTAAGTAATCTGAGATAATTGGGAATTCCATATTTTCGATAATGGAAATTTATAAGGAAGTTTATTTCGAAATATTCCATCATTTAGCAAGATTTTTTTTAATAATATGTCATTCACATTGATTATTTTTGTTAATCCTGTTTTTTCGAGAAAATGTTTTAAGTTAAACTGGCAATAAATTCAATTGAAACGAAAGAGCCCTTTTATAATATTATTCAAATTTTATTACGATTTTTAAGGTTAAGTCGATTTGGTTAATTCTTCACGGTGTAGTGTTGGGAATTGCATGTCTCAAAATTGAATTTGTGACTCATTTTTGTACTGAATTGTACTCAAATAAGGTCAGGCGATGCGACCGTTCATGACGCGATAGGGAGTCGGGACAAAGTATATAATACGACAGTTATAGACAGACGGTTTAGTCCATTAAGATAATTCATTTTTTTAGACCTTACCTTGCGTTTTATTGTGGACTCAATTTTATTTTTTTGATGTGTTGAGAGATTCAGTGTAGAGCTAAAACCAAGTTTGTAGGGTCTCCACCCTTGTCCCATGATCGCCAATTTGTACGCAACATTTTTTCATTATACAGGGTGATTCCGGAGGAGACCGTCAGATTTTAGGTGAAGTATACACTAGTCAATATAGTTTCGTAACAATGTTGGGTTTATGGTTCGGCCTTCTTTGAGAGTCTACAGGGTGATTTGTCCGATTCGTCCGATTTTTCTTTTATTCATCACTTTGGTATGGCTTGATCAATCTTGATGAAATTTTCAGTGTAGAACAATATGATTATCTTCTTTCAATAATTTCAACATTTTTTCCAAAATACAGAATGGGAATTATGACAAGTTCAGATTAAGTATGCAGGTTGAAAAAACACCCTGTACATTCCGTTTTCAGATATTTTCTACTTGCTTCAGATTCTACCATAATTTTACATTACTGGAACGTTTTTATTTTTTTGGCACACGTCCATTTTTCCTAGAAAAATTTTTCAAAGATGAATAATATCGTTATTTCGCTCCAAGGCATTGAGAATATTCTGAAGTAGATGGTAAAGCTGTATCGTACAATAATACAAAGCTCTTCCTGAGTCCTAAAATAAATTTTCCAAATTCGAAATTCATTTTTGATCGCTCATATTCTGATGTATAGAATCATTTAATTCAAAAAATTTCTTTATACGTACGTGAACCAAAAAAATTTACATACTACTACTACAAATACAGAATAAACATTCGAAACAAATGAAAGGCAAATTTATGGATTAACATAAAATTGACTCATTATTCAGGTGATTTTCGGCACACTTCCGGTTTTCTATGAAAGAATATTACTAAAACATAGTAGTTTCGTTCAAAAATGTATTCACTTATGGCCTTATGGTATGTAGAATATTGAAGCACGAATGTATGATAAATAGTTTTAATGAAATTGAAAATTGTCCATGAAAATTAAATCTCTATTTAAATCAAGTTCTTTAAGATCCATAGTTACCATCACAGTGAAACACAGAATGAGAATATGTAATAAATAATCTGTGTATTTCAACATGCCTCAATTATTTACTCATGCGGAATATGCGGATATGATTTTTGTTTATGGTTTTTGTAACGGAAATGGAAATGAAGCCAAAATGGAATACCATAGACGATTTCCCAACCGACGTCAACCAAATAAATGTACTTTGGGATGAGTATTCAATTATTCTAAAGAACATGGGCAATATCCTAGTAAGGCAGAGCACATTGATAGGCCTACTCAAAATGAAATTTCGTTTCAAATTGTTGAACGGGTGAAGGAGGAACCATCTATTAGTACCCGTCAAATTAGTACCGAATTAGGAATTTCGCAGAGCAAAGTGAGCAAGACTTTGAAGAAAGAACTATTCTACCCATACCACTACCAAAAGGTACAAGAACTGTTGCCACAAGATCTGCCCCAACGATTATAATTTTGTCGCTGGGTTATTAGTCACCAACGAACTATTTTTCGTATTCTATTCAGCGACGAGGCTATGTTCCCTAAGAATGGAATTTTTAATATACACAATTCCCACGAATGGGCAAGAGACAACCCGCATTTGAAGATGAGTCATAATACACAATACAGATTTTCTGCCAATATTTGGCTTGGAACAATAGACGGAAATTTAGTTGGCCCTCACATTTTTGCGTAAAGATTAAATGGTGAAATTTACCTAGAATTTTTGGAAAATATTTTACCAAATCTATTGGAAAATGTACATATCCGCTCTATGTACTTTCAGTATGACGGAGCATCACCTCACTTTGCATTGAATGTGAGAAATCACCTAGATGTAAATTATCCGAACAGATGGATTGGTCGTGGAGGCCCTATTGCTTGGCCACAAAGATCGCCTGATTTGAACCCTTTAGACTATTTTGTGTGGGGATATCTGAAAATAAGAGTTTATAAGGTTGAAATTTTATATATTTTAAATTATGTTTTCTAGTTTCATTGGAGTATCTTTGGGTGCTCTCTTCATAAAAGAAGAATCACTTTCAGAAAAAAAATCAAAATGGTGGAAAACTTGAAAAGTTATTAAATTTCCTTCTCAGTTGCAAATTTGCAATTTATTTTCTGAAACTGCTCATTTTTATGAACATTTCGGTATTATAATTTCTCCCTAACATGGAGATGATTTTGTTTACATTTCTATACATAGGTTCTTGATATCCCAAGAAACACTTTTTCCCATTTTAAGTCATCACATTGGGCAAATACCCAATGAAAATTACCTTCCACAACATCCACTATTGAATCTAAATTGTTTAAAAACATTATTTTTCCTCTAAGAAATGATTTACTCACTCATGTTTCATCAGATGATTATATCGATTTAATTCCTTTGAACTTCAAATATCTCAAAAATGGTGCAATTTAGGAAAAAAGATGATGAATAATTTTATCTGCGAAAAAACTAATAATTCTAGGAAGTACAAGTACAAGATACGGACCTTTAGTTCAAGTGATATTTGTTTTTCAGGTAATTTAACCAATCTGTACAGTAACAGTGAGAAACCCACAAGAAATGGAATAAATCTATTGATGCCAAAATATGCATGACTGTTATCAAAAACCTTCAACAAGAGATCATTTCAATTGATATTGTCGTTTGAATATTACAGGTGAAAACGCAATTTTTTTATGAAATATCAACACCCTATATCTTTTGAACGGGGCCAAATTTGGAAAAATGTTTTAGGAAGAAAATGTTTCTTTTGATGTCAAGAATCTATGGTAAAAATTAAGGCAGTGGTCAAAGACTCACCCTGTATATATTATATAACGAGACTGGTGCTGTAAATTCTTTCAGGGGTAAATTTTTGAAACTCAAAATATGTGACATGAAAGCCTTTCATTTATTAAATTTTGTCAATGTTTTGCGTAGTCGTAGAAAAATGAAATTGGAGCAGAGAAGCGCGATGAAATTTTATGTTCTTTTGAATTTTTTCCCCATTTTTCACATGTTTTTCTGCGCTTGTTCTAGTAGAACAGCGTGCTATCGTTCTGCCCAAATGTTTGTAAGGGTCAAACTTGAGTATGTTTGTCCGGCTGGCCGGCCGTAGTCTCTATGTTCCGAAAGAGATTAGCTCGCATTTTCATATTTTCAGAATAGGTGAAATGTTTCAATTTTTGGATCAAGTTCGTTTTTGGACTAAATCCGTCTAATGGTTCAGGAATTCATAGCATCTAAAATTTGGATTACTCTATAGCTCTTATAATATCCATGATATCAAGTTCATAACTAGGAAGATATTTGAATTAGGTTGAAACAAATAGGCTTGCAAAATCTCGATTAAATCGACTGAAAATTAAAAAAAAAAATTTTTTTAAATGTTTTTGATACTTCATATCTTATGATTTTAAACAAAAATTTGTGCATGATGGACGATATTGATATCTTACAGATTCTCAAATTTCATTGTCGTAGCTTCCTTCCTCGAGATGATGTAATTATATTTTCATATACTTAAGCGCAAGCAGTCACAGAATTTGAAGCTAATGTTAATTACGTTGACTTTTAGGTTATTAAAAGCTTTGGGGCGGTTGAAAACAAAATTTACAATATCCTCACACACTTCATTCGTTCCAAACTAATATAAAAAGCCCCTAATTATTCGTCTGAAGATACGAATTCTTTGGTCCTAAAATCGGAAAAGAGAAATGTCAAAAATTCGATAGACCTCGGTCGGACTTATAAATTCAGTTTTAGTAGGCGTAAAATTAATCGAAATGGTTTATTTACCGTGAAATAATGTGTGTTGTCAAAATTTAGCAAAGTACTGGCGTGGGTTTTTAGGAAAAGGGAATTTGAGCTTCGAACAAATTTAAGGCAAACAATGAGTAGTAATGTTTAATTTGATATATAGGATTCTTCATTCATCTTGGCAGTTATATTAGTATCACATTCTTCTAGAGTACAGGAAAAGAGTCTATAACAAGCGCGCAAAAGCTCCTGACCTCACGTCGGTACTGTTCTAAATTTTTTCATTTATTACCCAGATGATGATTATTTTGGCTCAGAAGGTTTAAAAGGACTGACTAAATAATTTGAGTCCCCGACAATGATATAAAATTATTTTAAAGCACCCTTTATAATCTAATGAATAACTTGAAACAACCATGAATTAATTACTTACCATTTTGTTGTGTATTTCTCGGAACACCACTTTCTACGACTTTATTCCGAACGCTCGAGTTGCCAACTAGATCTGTATTATGTTGTTTTCAAAATTGTGTGAGATTTTCGGAGTAGATCGTGTTCTAATAATAAAAGAATGACTGCGTGAGTGCAGGAGGTAGATCAAGATCTGGCGTTTTGCAGGAGTGTTATTTGTTTCAATAATAGATCTCACAAATTTGGACGAAACATGAAAATGATTACTTGGTGTTCAGTTTCTGACGATTTCGAGTGAAGTCTCCAACAGCTGGATTCTACGAAATTATTTTGGTATCGTTCGATCGTGGATTTAAGGATTCTCCTAAAAACAAGGTTCTTTCGAAATCGGTTATGCGCTTTCATCTATTTATGACCCTATGAATTTATGGAAGTTTGAACTAATGCCTTTGAACGAGTATCATAAAGTTATTGAATCAGAAATCAACTTTCAGATGAATGATACTAGAATTCTGTGAAACTATGTCCAATAAAATGTGTGATTTTAGTGACCCAAAATGTGAGGTCGTTTCGAACTGAAAATTGTTGTGGTTTCAGATTATGATCTTCAACCCTAAAATATTTTCAGATCCCTGAAGCTTCCGGTTATACTGGAAACTGACTTTACTTTAGTACATTCTCATCTCATAGCATATTATGGCTTCATTAGATACCTCATTTGATTAAAATTTCAGCAATATGTCATAACCGGGTAAAGACTCAACAGTTTTTGACTTAGTGGGATTTATGTGGAAAAATGCTGACCAGGAGTATACTTTTTTAAATATTTCCGAAGAAAAAAATATTCTGGAAACCTTCACAACCTTTAATTTTTTATATTTCCGAGTTTGTAAATACGTAGTATTATCATCTATACCGCAAAAGGTATGGATCTAAAATGTACAGGATTGAACAAGGTATTCATCACTTGGACAACTCAAATTCATCATAACTCAATATTTTCAAATTGAGACCCATAGTTTTTAATATTTCGGCTAATTCTATATGATAACAAATGAGAAGTTTTCTAAATTGAACCCTTCAAGTATTATCCAGAAAGAACCAGAAATAAAGGAAATCTGCAAATTTCAGGCATAGAATCTCTGAATCAATGAGTTGATCATCCGATCAACGTTTATGAAACCCAAGTTTCAAATTGGACTGTGCCACCACTGGATTCCTTTTGACATTATACAAATTTATATAATATATTTGAGACATGCATATTCATGCATCCCGTTCCTGTTGAAGGCTTCAAAGTGTAATATTCATGATAAAAACACTTATTTGTTTTTATTCGGAGAATGTTATATAATTTTCAACCCAAATATTATTTCAGTTGAAAATCATACAAGATTATTTGGTTAGTGATTTTCTGTCTGAAAATTGGTGAAAATATAAAAATTTCTGAATTTTTCTCATAATTTAATTGAATCTTCTCAAACAAATACTTATATCCAACACCAACTCTCCCAATAATGTTAATTCTGTTATTGTGATGTTTCAGTTTAGCAGTTCTGCACTATTGCCATGGTTTCTATTTTCCCTAAATATCAAAGATTTTTATCTGATGTTCTATATTCTATTTTGAACCTCTAAATTCTAAAATGATTTAATAATTTGTTGAATAAAAAATTATAATAATATTAAAGAATTTTCTTATGTTTTGAGGTCAAAATATTACCTAACCGAGGAATCAGTTCTATGAAAAGTAGTATTACAGTACTTTCAAAACCTTTTACGTAAACATTTTTAAATTACCTGCCACACTGGTGAGGACAGATTATAAAATTCAGAGCACTTTTGATCATTATTTTCTACAAAATTTTTAATTTTCCTCGAAACTGTTTGAAGCCCCCTCAAATACTCGAAGAAATGTAATTTTGAATGTATTCTTATCACTGTAGAAACATGGACATGTATACAAGATCTGGGTCATATTTGTTATAATTTTCATAATACTGAAACTATTCATTTTGGGAGTGAATGTTCGAAGCGTTATGGGTCATATGATGGTCTTTTGAAATTACCTTCAAGATTATGAGATATATCATTGTTATATTTCATTTGATTGGTTTACTCTTGTTAAATTAAAGCAGTTTCTATATTTTTTGGAAGAAATAACATCTTAAATTGAAGGTTATGATTTTTATCATAGAAAAAAGTATAAATTGTAATGAAAATAGATAATTCATTTTTAGGAATTCGAACTGAAATATCTAGTATTGCTTATTGATGAATTATAATCAAATAACAAAGCAAATAGTACGAATTGATTCTTTTTGCGAATTCTGAAACTTCGTTCTTGAAATTTGGTAGATCTAAGTTCGTATAGTAGTTCACCTGTTTTACTAGGAAAACGTAACGAATATATATTTATTCTTTCGAAATTTTGGCTTACAATATTTAGTTAGCAAACAATAAAGCATATAGAACAGGGGTTAGTGACGGGGTGTCATACAATTCGGCGTATCACATAAAAGTACTGATCCAACGGTGCAGAAATGTGAATAAGGATGTCTACATATGCTTTGTGGACTACATCAAAGCTTTTGATACCGTAAGGCACGACCAGCTAATTAAAACTCTCCAAAATGTTGGCATGACTATAAGGACATCCGCATTATAACAAATCTGTACTGGAATCAATCAGCTAAGATAAAAATTGGCAAGTCGTATACTGAGAACATTGAAATTAGGAAAGGCGTACGTCAGGGATGTATCTTGTCCCCCCTGCTTTTTAATATCTACTCGGAGCAAATCTTCAAAAAAGCCTCAGAAGAAGAGGACGGGGGCATCAAGGTGAGTGGAGAGGTGATAAATAATATAAGATACGCCGACGTTATGGTTGTGCTTGCGAACAGCTTGGATGAGCTGCGACATCTCATGGAAAGGGTTCAAAGATTTGGTGAGGAGAATGGACTTAGCCTGAATATAAATATACGTTCTAGAATTGAAAAAGCCAGAAGAACTTTTGGCAGCATGAAAAATCTATTCACGAACCCTACCATTAAAAATGAGACTCATTAAGTGCTATGTATTTCCTGTTCTGCTCTACGGTGCCGAAGCATGGACACTGACGGAGGCACTTATGAAAAGGCTGGAAGCTTTTGAGATGTGGGTATACCGACGCATTCTCAAAATATCGTACTCCGAACATATCACCAACTTAGAGGTCTTACGCCGAATGGGAAAGGAGAGGGAAATAGCACTTACCTTTAAGGAAAGGAAGCTTGGATATCTCGGGCATCTAATGAGACATGAGAAATACCAACTACCTCAACTGATTGTCAAAGGGAAGATTGATAGTAAACGCGGTCCCGGAAGAAGAAGACATTCGTGGCTTCACAACTTACGCCAATGGTTTGGAATGACATCAACCCAATTATTTAGAAATGTGGCTTATAAAATTAGAATTGCTTTGATGATAGCCGACGTCCGTAACGGACAGGGCACGTGAAGAAGAAGACATAAAAGCCTAGGGAAAAAACCCCAGTAAAAAAACCCTGGCTCCCCGCCTAAGTGTGAAAGTACAAAAATAAGCAGGAATATATTTTAGGGACTTTTTCTTAAGAGTGATCTTTTATTGATGGAGACAAAGACTTCTGCAAGTTGCCCACATCGAATCTGGAAATAAAAAGACAAGAGCAGAAAAAAGAACTGAATAACAAAAATACGTATCATATTCGTTTGAAATTTATAACCCATTCCAAGAAAGAATCGGAAAAATCATGAATAACCTTAAAACCATCTTGAAATTTATATATAAGACAACTATTGATGAGATGAGGTATTGTTTCTTCTGCTTCTCCACATTCACAACTTGCGCTAGGAACTGAGTTCCATCTGAATGGCATGCTGTTGGTACGACCATGACCTATTCTCAAACGATTAAGAACAATCCAAATTTTTCTTGGAAGATCAACACCAGGAATATTTTAGAAGGATCAGAAACGGGATACTTATTGAACATTTCGTAAGAGTTCCACTCAGTCTTCCATAATTCTTTATCACTAATGTTCATATTGAAGAACGTATTATGCCATAATGGTTTACGTGACTTCAATCTGGGAATTCTATTTTATGGAATATATGAAATAATTGGAAATAAATTGGGAAAAGAATGATATTTGTTCCAAGAATTCAGAGCTGCAGTCTGTCTGCGAATATGGGGAGGGACAATGTTAGACAAAACTGGTAACCAATGAACCGGTGTAGATCTTATGGTGCCAGTAATCATACTCATGGATGTATTCAATTGTGCATCAATTTTTTGTGTATATGCACTATTAAACCAAACAGAGCCACAATACTCAGCTGCAGAAAAGACTAGGGCTAGAGATACTGTGCGAAGAGTGGAAGCATCAGCACCTACCTTTGAATTTCAATTTTAATTTTCTAACAAATGCTTCAAATACACAAAATAAGGATTATGCTATCTAATTAAAAATGGAAGAAATGTTTACATTTGATTCTTCATTAAGATGAAAGTTTTAAATATGCCTACTTAATTTTCATTGATACATAGACATGGTGAAAATTTTCATATATTCAAAATTCGAAATTTTCATGACGTCTTCGACAAGGAGAAATCTGTGGCAACGTGGAATGATTTCAGCTCGGTTATTTTTTTTCGATAAGGTCCTATCCAGGAAAAAGAGCAATTCTCTCAATTTCTTTCCAAATTTCAAATCATTCCACATCGAATATCTTGGAAACGGTTTATTTTAGAAAGATAAATGTGGAATAATGAATTCTTCAGAAATGTTCAAGCATACAAAAAGGGCTGCCTGTTTTAGTAAGTTTTGAAGTTTTTACTAGTTGGAGATTCATTAACTCAAAGAATTTAAAGGATAGAGCACGTCTGTTTAATCTGCATGAGTGTTCCATTTTTTGAAATCTTCTGCAAAATTTGAATTCATTAAGATTATCCATTACGATCACATAAGCAAAAAATAATATTTTTAAATCAAATTTCAAAACCCTGTATCTTTTGAATGGATCCAAATTCTAAAAATGGTTTGTAGGAGAAATGTGTTTCTTCTAATCGCAAGAATCTATTGTTTAATTAATGTAGTAGTCAAAAACTTACCCTGTATAAACAACTTATTACTATAAATTCATGTTATTGTAAATTCTGGTGTTCCATTTTTTTGTCTTGCGAATTTTGAAAATCGTTATTCTTTTCGTCGTAGGAGGTATATAATAAAATGATTCATTATACAGATGGAAAGGTCACGAAATTATTCAATTACATACTCCGAAACAGAAAATTATGAAAACACCATCTAGTTTGAACAAACAATACGTGAAAACTCAATTTTTGAGCGACAAAAAAAAAAAAACTACCATTAATTCAGATAAAATAAAAGAACATACGTTGGTGTCCATAAAAACAGAGATCGATTTTCAACCGAAACTATCAGTTTAGGGAATGAATCACGCAATTTTAAATGAAATTCTAGAGAAGATCGACATATATATTTAATTTTGATTGCAAATAATAATAATAAATTCATTTGTAAAAATTTCAGCTATTCTACATATAATTACAAATCCCATAAAGGCAAAGTCTGTCGCTGGGGTGAACTACCAACTAATATCCACTTCTCTAAATGTTACAGAAAATATATATATACTACAAATTTTAACCTAACAGAATGTGTATAACTCTTTTAGAACTATAACTATAATGAATGAATGATTGAATGGATGAATGTATGAATGCAGGAAAGATATACACAAATTTGAATAGGTTGGATATCTCATTTCTGCATCGGCTCAATAGAAAGAGCATTACGTTTCTCCGGAACACCACTGCACAAATCAAATTTCTAATATCCAGTGGGGGAAAATTTATACAGCCTATCCGCCATGTATTCTAAAGAACGTTTTTGTGGCATATTGTATTCTAAACATCTCATTAACTCTCAAACGCGGGTAGTGGCAATGATCAATGTAATCGAGTCTTCCTTTCTTACGAAATGTAGCAAGATTCTACATTCTTTGGAGATATTATCATTATTATTATAGATATTTCGAGATAAATGTTTGAAATTGAATTAGCAAATAAGTACATGCTACTTGAGGAAATGAAGTTACTGCAGTTTGAAATGTCTCTGGAATATGAATTAATAGGGACATTCAGTTGCAGCGCTGCTTGATTATTTGATTTCTGTGGCCTCATTTCATTTTTAATCAAGGCTTTCATGGACACATTGATGTTTTTTACCTACTTGATATTTTAATTTTCATGAAAATTTTGCTAAATTTCGGGTGTTCGAAAAACTTGATCAACTCGTCGATTGAGCGATTCTTTGCCTTGAAATCCGTGAAATCGGAATTCCATTGGTCAATCTAACACCACCGTTAAAGTATTCTATGAATTCTTTGTTCAACGATCTATATGGAACCCACTATAAATTGTCCAAAAATAATCCAATTGGGATGACGTCCTCTAGTATTTTTGTGTATGATTTTTCTACATTAAAAACAGTAAATGATGATCGTTAATATCAAAGTGATAATGACTAATTTGGCAATAAGAGTTTTTCCAGAAGATTTAGGACTACCAACCAACTTGATAACTTGATCTTTCAGGCATAAAATTACTGTAAGTGGGACCAAAAACGCTCAGCTCATCTGTATAAAAGACGAAAATTCCATTGCATCGATTGAAAACGAGGAAGAAGAATTCGAAAATCGATCTTTAGATATTCAAAGAACAAAATTGAAAACAGCAGAAGTCCAGACATGTGATTTTGAGCAGGCGATGGAATCACCAGCTTTGAATAGGTCAAAAAGTAGTATCAAGATTAGTAGAGTTAAGAAATCAAGAAGGATTCTGGAGTTACTACCAAAGAATTACGCTATCAATATAATTCAATATAAGTTGATGTTCTACAAACACCATAAAGGCAATCATATGTATAAGAAAACTGTGGATTCGAAGCCTTGGGAAGTAATGGACAGGTAAGTTTTCCTTCATTCGTGGTCCATCATAAAGAGAAACAACATTCTCCTTTTATTCATTTATTGCTAATTTGCAGTCAACTGGAAATGTTATTAGTAAATATTACATAAGTACAAAACTTGAGTCAGGTACCGTTCAGAGATGGATAGGATAACTATGATTTATCTACTACTTATTTATGCCAATAGGTTTTTAGGACATCGAGCTATCACCAAAGTTTCATATTCAAAATGTAATAAAACTGTGACCTTATATAGTGTCAGCAAATCAGAGGGATGAGCCCCACCAGGTTCTGCATATTGCTGTCATAAGTGCACTCCATGTTGTGCCTTCCCATGTATGTTATCATTATGTTTCCACCAATTAAGTTTTTGGTTACAACTCAATTTCTTTACTTCCCTTACCCAAGGGATCTCATTTCCATCTAGCTGTAATTTAGGGGAAGTCTGGGTGATCTTCCGATTGTCAAATGTTATAGCTGAGGTCTTATTTCCTGCTATTGGTAATTTTCTACTACTCAAGGAGGCAGCGATTATATCCACTGCCTTATCCATACCTCTCAATAATGCTTCCAGCTCAGCAACAGACATCAGCACAAACAGGTCATCCATATATTGTGCGATCTCCACCCCTGGGAGGGAGTCAAACAAGGGGGCCATACACATGTTTAACAGTATTGAACTTAGTTCTGTGCCTTGAGCTAACCCTCCCTGAGGGCACCAAGGTCCGATTAGTTTTCCGTCATCTCTAATGTCGAACAATCTTCTGCTCTTGTTAAGTCTCAGTATGATCGGTATCATATCATCAGATGTTCCGATGTCACTTAAGCCATCTTCAAGAATACAATCATTTACTTGGTCATATGCACTCTTAATGTCAATGAAGGTAACGACTGTGTATCTTCTGAGTGCCATCTCCCTATACACTTTGAGGTATGTTATACAGTTCTGTATTCCTCTATAAAAACCATATATTTTCTTATGACCGGGCAGCTGGATTCGAAGATCAACTCCTACCTATCCTTTAAAAGTCCCTCAAGAATCTTACTCCTCATGTCATCAACGAACGCGGTCTGTAGTTATTCGCTCGATCTATGTTTTTACTTTTTTTTTCAAGAAATAACCACAATCTATTCTGGTACTCCACAAGATCCAGTACTGCTCCACAAAGAGTAGTAAATATTCAAGAGTTGTGAAGTACTCTTTCAGGGGGGCAACTTAAAAATGAATATGAGAGTGCATCACACCCAGGTGTAATGCCCTTTATCTGCTCGAGACTCTTCACCAGCTCGTCCATAGAAAATGTTTCCATCGAGACCCCCGACCCAACTCACCGACATCCAAAAGAACCCTGGTCGGGGTCAGTATCTCCATGATATCCCGGGTCAATGGTTCCGAGGGTAATCTCTCCTCATTTAAAGTTCATAATTGTCTGTTCTTCAGTTTTATCACTCCATGGGCAATGGCTGTGTGTCTTTTTGCCTCGAAAAAGTTTTCTCTGGACGAACATTCTTTAAATCTTTTCAAAGCATGTCTACGAGCTTCAATGCACTCTTTCACCTCTTCATCCCATCAAGTCATTTTTAAGTGACTGACTCTTTTACTTGAAACTGAAAGTTCTTTCTGTTGTCGCGATCATGAGGTCACAGAATTATTTCAAGTCCAATACCCCAGAGGACGCTGTTAAATCCGTCATTTCCTCTGCATATCTTTTCCAATCTTGCTTGGCAGTATTAAACCTTTTTGTAGTGGCACAGTTTTTCCTACCTGTATTAGGATGCATGAACCGTATAAGTATCAGAATGTGGTAATGGTCGCTGGATCCGGGGTCTGGCAAAACCTTTCAAACTGTATCCAGGATAATCTCTAGTGTACACAAGAAGAGCTTTTGTGCACTCGCATTTTGCCATGGGGGCAACACTCTTGTCGGAGTACCGTCGTTAAGTAAGATCATTTCACTGGGTTTCAGGACCTCTTGCATGATGACGCCATTATTGTTAATCTTACCGGAGCTGGGTTCTGTACATTGAAGTCTCCCACAAACATGGTTTTATATGTGAAACCTGAGACTAGGTTTGTCAACGTGTTTCTGTCCAGAGTTACATCAGAGGTGTTGTACAGTCCTACAACACAATAATTATCTATTTTCAAAGCCCAGACCTGAAAACCAGCCATTGTAGGAATGTTGTCCATCTTCACCTCCTAAGCCTTCAGATCTGACCTCACCAGGAGAGCCACCTTATCTATCACGTCTGTCCTACCTAAACAGTTTATATGTTGATCACTCTCACCGTGTTGTCAGCTTTCAAAATTTCATTCTAATATTTTCCATGAGGTCATGATAGTTAGACCTCGATGACGGCTATTCCATTGCAGAATTTTCATGCTGCTATTATGAATCTTCCATATAAGAAAAGAATAATTCTGTACTATTAGAATACTGTGAAAAGAGCATGTCTATGTTATCTGCATTAGTGTATGTGATTCCACTTCTAACTTTGTTATTAGAATAAGGCACTAAGGCTCTCTTCTGTTCGACTTTCCAAAAGCATACTATTCTTGTGGCAATTGGATCCTACATGGATGTCAAAAACTGCCAGAGTACTCTCTGTTCCTATATGTTAGGATCGAGGGAAGTTTGGTGAATGACAGGCGGTAATCCATGAGTATCCTTTTGTGGGCTTCTTCTTCATCATATCCCTTGTTAATATAATTTTTTTGTGGGCTGTGCTGTTTGAGATCTCTGTTATGACAAGGCTTGGGCATATGATTAATTATATTAATTAATTAATATGAGTTAATGCTGATTCAGAGGGATTTCCTCGATTATGTAACTATGGAAATTCGGAAGTTTGTGTCCAAAATCGGAGGGCTTTAAATAAGTAAATCTTATTTGCTCCAAAGTAAGAATACTCATGGAAGGCCAAGGCTTCCCTAATTTTCCTCTTCCTTTCATACTCTGTGCAGTTTTGGCCAACAGCTTTATGCTCCCGTTTACATTGCACACAAACTAGCTTCTCTGCTGTGCAGTTGTTTGCTTTGTGGTTATCACTACATTTCTGACATTTCTTACTACCGTTGCATAGTCTTACTGTATGTCCATATCTAAGGCATTGAAAACATTGGACTACCAGTGATACATTTTGTAAGACTTCAATGTGATGATAATATAACGATATATGACTTCTTTGTAATGTGACAACATGGGCCTTCATTTCTTTGTATTCTTTAGCATCTTGATTAAACGGTTTTTTTTTCCTAAATATCTATATTTTTGGAGACGACCTTACATAGGTCAGAACGTCCTCCTCAGGGATATCGAGATCTATGTCCATGATTTTTCCCATAATGGAGATCATATTCACTGGAATGATTCTATCATACAAGTTTTTATTTAGATTATGAGTATTTACAAAAGAATTCGCCTCCTTTACGATAGCCAGATCAAACCCAACACGCTTATGACCTTTTCTGAGTTAATAGGATATGTTCCATGCAGATTGATCACGATTAAACATTTTACCTAACAAAGGGATGGAGATTACCCATATTATTGTCCTTTATTTCTATAAACACCATAAATGGGTCTGCGTTATATATAAGGGAATTGCACGTAGTTATTCAGATTGGCTTGAGTATTTAAAACTAGGGATGTTCCGATACCCTCAAGGTATCGATACCTACTCATATAAGTAGTACTCAGATCATTTTTCGATACCTACTCAATTATCGGAACTAAAGTATCGATACCTTCTCTTACTCGTATCGATACATTTCAAGAGTTCATAGAAATTCATTAAGGAGAATGGTTTGAGCTTATCTATGTACTGCCATTTTAACAATAACAGTGATTTATTGATTGAAAGTTAACAGCGGCATTGGCGGTATTGCTAATATGTTGGATGAAAATTTTTCAAAGTGTATTCACATCTCTCTAAACCCGCTCATCTGTATTTAGTTCAGGAGTGAATTGAATAATTTTTTTTGAAATCCAAATTATGAATATTGAAGTATATTACATATATATTATATTCATAGAACTAATAGGAAAAGATCGTATGGATAGATTTTTATTCTGTATATCAGTAAGTAGTAATTGGAATTGGAAGGAAAGGCCATAACATAACTTATATTGAAGCTGTGTTTATTTTGAAATGAAACACATTTCACATTCTTCCTCTTCAATTCTTTTTCTTTGAAATATAGAAATTTAGTTTGGTGATTAGCATTACTTTTTATGCGTATGCAAAATTGACGTATCTGCGCCTGCGCTTCGTACCCTACAGTTAAAATGGAAACTAATGTCAAAATTCGATTCAATACCAGAGCATAGATAATATACAGAATAGAAACTCTGCTCTCATCCCTTAGAATTTAATGTTCCAAAATTTATGACCTTGAAAATATTACCTGTGCTATTACGGCGGACCAATAGTCAGGGCCGTATTCAGAAATTTTGAGAACGGCCTCGGTTAGAAATACTACAAGCGACAGGGGGTACTCTAAGAAATTGTATGAAGAGTTTGAATGCAAGTTTTTATTATATAATGAATATCAAAATTTGTTTGTTGTTCTGTTAAATAGTTTTCATATATATAAAAATACTTTTATTTGCTGATTATAGATAATACTGCAGATTATTCTTGGGAATGCAGTAATTAAAAGACTACTCATTTTCTTTCAGGTCGAGATGAATATAATCTCGAAAACACGAGCTGAAAGAAAAGGAATAATCTTTCAATTGCTGCATTGCCAAGAATAATCTACAGTATTATATAAATTGAAAAAATAAAGAGATAAAATGGATACAAAATCTACAATACAAACAAATATCCATAATAAGTCTTTTCTGGCTTTTTTATTGGTGCCTCCAAATCAAAAGTTTATTTTTATTGACACTTGTCAGATTTTGATTTATAAATTTGATTGTAGTAAAGTCTGACCCTATAAAATAATTTTACAACATACTGAAGTGGTAACTGCTCACATGAATGATGAAATGGTATATTTACCTCAATGAATTTTCGAATTATATTGTGATGCAGTATTGAATTTTCAAATTTATCCTGGAATAAATTCTCTAAACATCCAAAAAAAAGACACAAAATCATCGTGGAGCATTTTTAAATTGCCGAAAGTTCTTCCCTCTGTATTGGTATTTATCTATGATTCTAACCTAAAATAATTTGATTTGTTAGGTTTTCCAAATATTTGTCTAGTATTTCATTGTGATTTTCGAACAAATGTGATGTGGCTAAAATAATATTAATTGTAATATACAATGGAAGTTGTCTGTCCTTCTCGATTTCAATTGTGAATTTAGTTGATTCCTCTTGGTTGTTTAGATATTGAAGGAATCCATCTATAGTGTCTCTTCCATGTTGCCAAATAATGAAAGTATCATCTACATATCTTTTCCACAGTTTGGGTTTAAGTACATATTTTTCTAATGCCTTCTGTTCGAAAATTTCCATATATAAATCTGCTAAAATTGGTGATAGTGGTGAACCCATGGCCATTCCGAATTCTTGTTGATAAAATATGTCTTCGAATTGGAAATATGTTGTTTCAATACAAAGAGAAAGCATTTCCATAATTGCATTCACGCTTAGTGTAGTTCTTTCACTAAGGGTTTGATCTTCTTCAAGCTTTTTCCTAACTTTGATAAATGTTTTATCTGTCGGAATATAAGTGAACAAACTGGTGATGTCGAAGCTGACCATAACGTCTTCTTCCATGATTTCTTGATGTTTCATTATTTCTATGAAATGTTTCGTGTTTCTTATCATCGATGTTGAATTACTTTTTAATGGCGATATAATTTTCAGCAGAAATTTAGCCAATTGGTGGCATGCTGAATTTCTTGAACTCACAATTGGTCTTAGAGGAATATTTGCTTTGTGTATTTTTGGTAGACCATATAAATGTGGTGGTTTACTGAAGTGAGGTGTAAGTCTTGATCTAACGAATTGATCTGGAAATTCATTTCGATATTCATATATGCTTATATATATATTTATATATGCATATATGAATTACCTTGCGAGTGCGGAAGATCTTACATCGGAGAAACTAAACGCCCTCTGAATGTACGAATAAAAGAACATCAGAAGCTTCTACGAGTACTAGACAGCGACAAATCCAGGTTAGTCCAACATGCTGTAGATGAGAATCATCGTATAAAATGGGATGAAGCATCAATAATATCCAAAGAAGAAAAACTTGCAAGAAGAAAAATCAAAGAAGCAGCATTTATGAAAATAACACCAGATTCCATAAGTGCTCCATCTATAGATCTGCCAGAAGTTTGGACGCCGATAGTTCGATCCAACTTAAAAAGATCATCATATCACAGATGAGTATATAACATTGTTCATTTTTCTTTCATGACTTCTGTCATATTGACTTTTTGAAAATTGATAATTTTTAAAAGGTTTTTTTACTTTTCCTCCTTGATAAAGATAGAAGATGTCTATCGAAACGTCGGAAAACATTACATCCACAATAGATGATGGTAATAGCCCAAATAATTATTCAACACGAGCTCCATCATCAACAATATCTCGTCATCAACTAGAAATTCGGTATGGGCCCGAATTGTTTCAAGAAGTTAGAAGTTATGAAAGAACCAGCATAAAATTGGCAAAAGAATGCAATCATTTGACATTCATCCATCTTGCAAGAGATCAAAACCTAATTCCTAAAGGTCTCAGAGTGAAACTTCCTGTCAAAAGTTATAGAGCAGATAGGATTTCAAAACGGACAAGTCAAGCCCTTATGAGAGAAAGACTGAATCAACATCGATTCAACAAAGCCAAATTACTAACAACATGCGAGAACCTTAAATGTAGCATTCAATCAAAAACTAATGCTGAAGATTATGAAAATATTCTGGGAGCTATTAAACATAGCTATGAAAGAATATATGGACAACAAAAAACAAGTCCAAAAAAGGAAAATGGGGAAACTTATGAAGGAGTCAAGAAAATATGAACCCTTAGATCATTCAAAAACTGTGATCAATTTATCTAATAAGAACTTAAGTGAAGATCAGATATCTCTCTCAACAAGGGTCTCAAGTTCTCTATAGCTCCCTGAGACGATACCAAAAATTGAAATCATGTTGGCGGCAGAAGAAACTGCACAGAAAATTCGAGAACCTGAAAAGCTGAAGAGTACAGATGGAAAATCAGAACCTTGTTAGACGGGAATAACAAAACACCTCTACCCAATATAAATAAAGCTGAACAGAGGGCATTAAAAGATCTTAAATCGGATAGTTCCATAAAGATAATTCCAGCAGACAAAGGAAACGCCACTGTAATTCTAGATGTTGGCTCTTATAATCAAAAATCAATGAATTATTAGAAGCAGGAAAATATAAAAGACTAAAAAAGGACCCTACCACCACAGTTGAAAACAAGATTTACAAAATCCTTTATAAATATCGAAATGAATTTCCAGATCAATTCGTTAGATCAAGACTTACACCTCACTTCAGTAAACCACCACATTTATATGGTCTATCAAAAATACACAAAGCAAATATTCCTCTAAGACCAATTGTGAGTTCAAGAAATTCAGCATGCCACCAATTGGCTAAATTTCTGCTGAAAATTATATCGCCATTAAAAAGTAATTCAACATCGATGATAAGAAACACGAAACATTTCATAGAAATAATGAAACATCAAGAAATCATGGAAGAAGACGTTATGGTCAGCTTCGACATCACCAGTTTGTTCACTAATATTCCGACAGATAAAACACTTATCATAGTTAGGAAAAAGCTTGAAGAAGATCAAACCCTTAGTGAAAGAACTACACTAAGCGTGAATGCAATTATGGAAATGCTTTTCTTTGTATTGAAACAACATATTTCCAATTCGAAGATATCTTTATCAACAAGAATTTGAATGGCCATGGGTTCACCACTATCACCAATTTTAGCAGATTTATATATGGAAATTTTCGAACAGAAGGCATTAGAAAATATGTACTTAAACCCAAACTGTGGAAAAGATATGTAGATGATACTTTCATTATTTGGCAACATGGAAGAGACACTATAGATGGATTCCTTCAATATCTAAACAATCAAGAGGAATCAATTAAATTCACAATTGAAATCGAGAAGGACAGACAACTTCCATTCTTAGATGTACTGTACATAAACAAAATGAAAATCCAAGAACCACTGTGTATAAAAAGCCAACGAACACAGGACAATATCTACATTTTGAGTCAAACCACCAACTAAACACTAAATTGGGAGTAGCAAAATGTTTATTTGATAGAGCAATAAATATTTGTTGCACTGAAGAAGACCAAAATGAAGAAATAAATAACATCTCGAAAACTCTTAGAAGCAATGGCTACCCCAAAAAGATATTAGAAAAAGCTAAACGAACAAGAGAAAGTCAACCTGAACCAACAGATATAAATCAGACCATTAAAACCGTAATTCCTTATGTAAAAGGTTTGTCGGAGAAAATGAGAAGAATTGGAAATAGATACAACATAACGACTGCATTCAAAACTCAAGACACTATCAGAGCTAAACTTACAAAAGTTAAGCCTAATAATGAGACACAAAGAACAAAGAACTGCATATATGAATTACCTTGAGAGTGCGGAAGATCTTACATCGGAGAAACTAAACGCCCTCTGAATGTACGAATAAAAGAACATCAGAAGCTTCTACGAGTACTAGACAGCGACAAATCCAGGTTAGTCCAACATGCTGTAGATGAGAATCATCGTATAAAATTTGATGAAGCATCAATAATATCCAAAGAAGAAAAACTTGCAAGAAGAAAATCAAAGAAGCAGCATTTATGAAAATAACACCAGATTCCATAAGTGCTCCATCTATAGATCTGCCAGAAGTTTGACGCCGATAGTTCGATCCAACTTAAAAGATCATCATATCACAGATGAGTATATAACATTGTTCATTTTTCTTTCATGACTTCTGTCATATTGACTTTTTGAAAATTGATAATTTTTCAAAAGGTTTTTTACTTTTTCCTCCTTGATAAAGATAGAAGATGTCTATCGAAACGTCGGAAAACATTACATCCACAATAGATGATGGTAATAGCACAAATAATCATTCAACACGAGCTCCATCATCAACAATATCTCGTCATCAACTAAAATGTAATATATACTTCGATCAATTTTTGAGAAATGAACCTAGAAATTGCAAATTTTCTAGGTGGAGTTGATACAAAGGTTTTTCGAAATAGAAAAGGGTACTATTCTGTAAATGTACAAAAATATAAAAATTTACTGGAATTGGCACTTAACACAACGGTGAAGTTCGTTTCGAATGAAAACTTTGGAACTCTACGCCTATGTCTCACCTTATACAACCCACTATTCAATTCCTAGGGACGATAATGAATCAGACCGATTTGGATCAGTCGGTCTAAACTTTACGGGCCAGCCGATATGTGCAGCCCAAAATGCGCGAACTATCCCAGCACCCATAGTTTCTCTGCTGTATATTATCTATGCTGGGATAGTAGGCTTTGACGTGTGCAAGTCTGTAGGATAGTCTAAACTACGCATGCGCAAATGAGTGTACCCGAATTTGGTGTTCGGAAACTCGAATCGCTTATTTTGAAATTCGAGACTATTAATAAGTTGATTATTATTCTTATATAGGAATAAAATATAATGTGAAAGTACTATAATACTATAATTTAACACCTAGTCTCCTAGAATTCTAGTAGTTATCGTTGATCGTTCGCTGATATTAATCAGATATGATTACGAAACAATATTACATATTACATAAATTACAACGTAATTTTTAAAGAGCGAAAATTTTGCAGACATGTCGATCCGCTTCTAGCACTTAGTTTGATCAAAATTCGAAAATCATTTAAGTACGTACATTTAAAGACCAATAAAACAATATCCATTAATTTGACAGTTATCAAATCAAGAAATAGGTTATCAAAATTATATAAAATTATGCTGAACGTTATTGACTTTATATACATTTACTTAAAAGGTTTGTATTAGACAATACTTCAAGTTTTCTGATTAGATGGCAGCACCGCAAAAACACTACTCGTTTCTTCGTCACCCAACGGTATGACTAGTTAGAAAATTTGATTTACCGTCAAGATCATACTTCACAGGATCATTTCTGTAGTATATCTTCCCACATTCTCAACTCACATTGAGAGAGTGGTCGCAACCTCGACGATGAGTAGAAGTTTCGTGTTCTGAGCGTGAGGAAGGCTCTAAAATCCTTTCAAGGCATTTTAGTAGCTATCGATGATCGTTCGCTGAACTTGTTCAGTTATGGACACGGAACATTCTGAGAGGCTGCTTCTTATATAATCAAATATAGGGATGTTCCGATACCCTCAGGTATCGATACCTACTCTTACTCATATCGATACATTTTAAGATTTCATAAAAATTCATTAAGGAAAATGGATTGATTTATCTATGTACTGCCATTTTAACAATAACAGTTATTTATTGATGGAAAGTTAGCAGCGGTAATGGCGGTATTGCTAACATGTTGGATGAAAATTTTTCAAAGTGTATTCACATCTCTCTGAACCAGCTCATCTGTATTTAGTTCAGAAGAGAATTGAATATTTTTTTAAATCCGAATTATGAATATTGAAGTATATTATATATATAGGTATTCTATTCATAGAACTGATAGGAAAAGATCGTATGGATAGATTTTTTATCTGTATATTATCATCAGTAAGTAGTAATTGGAATTGGAAAGAAAGCCCATAACATAACTAATATTGAAGCTGTGTTTATTTTGAAATGAAACACATTTCACATTCTTCCTCTTCAATTCTTTTTCTTTAAAATATAGAAGTTTAGTTTTGTGATTAGTATCACTTTCTATGCGTATGCAAAATTGACGTATCTGCGCCTGCGCTTTGTACCCTACGGTTAAAATGGAAACCAATGTCAAAATTCGATTCGATACCAAGTACTTTCGTTTCGATACCAAGTAAGTATCACAAAATTGATTCGATGCTAAAAGTACTTGGTATCGAAATAAAAGTATCGAGTACTTACTTGTATTTACTTGTATTGGAACATCTCTATTTAAAACCAACAATTTTTTCAAAATGACTATATCATCAGCATGAGACAGGGTTTTATTCAACAAAGATCTTTGAGATTGTGGTCAGACTGACTTGTACCCGATTACT
This sequence comes from Micraspis discolor, assembly GCA_030674115.1. Taxonomy (NCBI): domain Eukaryota; kingdom Metazoa; phylum Arthropoda; class Insecta; order Coleoptera; family Coccinellidae; genus Micraspis; species Micraspis discolor. The sequence continues at coordinate 79,902 of JARTUT010002219.1, forward strand.
AGAACCCGGACTAGAATTTGACATCTTTACCTACCAGAGAGCACCCAGTTGGATAACGCGTATCATAAATTATAAACTATTGATGCAATTATTGATTCATGGTTTTGATGACGGTTTACCACTCAAAATAAAAGAAAGCTTTAGGAAAGACAATTCACAGAGAACTAGGATAAACACTTAGATCGTCCATCGACACCATGACCTCAATTACATATTTAGTGTTATTGACTGAAAAATGTTACAATATGTAGATAGAAAATTGAGAATGGAACTAACACTTTTTTGTTGATTTTGAAACATGCTTCAGACTAAAGGTAATTTTACTTGTCTACTCTTCATTATGTCAAGAGTGAAAGGAAAAGTGTTTGTTACACGTAATATCAATATTCTGTGTCGTTTGAAAGAGGCTGAATTTTGAAAAATGGTACGAAAAAAAGGTTCCTTTTGTGTTCAGGATTGCATGGTTAAAATCAATGTAGCAGTCGTAGACTAGCTCTCCATGCTGAATAGGTTTCAAAGGAGGTCTATATTGATGGCTTCTGATCTATATTTCACTTAAGAATTTCATATCTATCGTCCACAATAATATCTAATTTAATGATTATTCAATTCTTATTGTACCAATTACAATAACTTAATATATATTTAAATGAAATATTATTATACAATATGAATATTTTGAATATTCATCTTCCACAAAGATTTATATTTAATATTTATATTCATTCCAATTGTATGAAATCTTATGTTTTTTTTTCAACAGAATTTCAGACGAACTTTTGGACTACGCCTTGCTTGGAATCGCAAAAGAAATAGAAGTGAATGAAGTCCTAGAAAATTTATATAATGCAGAATTTCAATATTGATTTGATTCAAAACATATTTTTTGTAATTTTTTATAATATTTTATAATATATTTTTTTATGTAATTGAAGCAAATTTCTACCCTACTGTCAATAATTTGAAATTGTTCAATCGGTTATGTATCCCATCCTAAACGCAAAAATAGTAAGAAGACTATCGACAGGTTGGCACCCTTACCGACAGAAGTCGTTTTTTCTTTAACAAAAAACAGTTTAGATTGGCATATTCTTGATCAGAACTAGTGTAGTGATGTTGTTGTGCGTCTTCTGGGATGACTTTTATGTGTCAGAATGCTTGAAGTTTACAATTTGTTTTTTTCTCCTTTTATTCTTCTTCTAGGAACTACTGAGCGTATAACGGTTAATTTATAAATTTAGAACTGCTGTGTTTGTGAGTGTAAAGCCCTACTTTTTGCACTTAATTATAATAATCATAATAAAAAATATCTTAATGAAGATATATTATGCAATATGTTGTATGCATAAACAGTTCTTCGTTATCAGGTTTAACTTTTGTTAGATTAGCTCTGCTGGTACCTTGAGTCTTGAAGGCGGTTGTTATGTCGTACCCATTTCCAAGTTTTCTCAGTTTTTCCCAAATGTTCCCAAATGATGAAAGTATCATCTACATATATCTTCCATAATTTGAGTTTTAGTATATATTGGTCGAGAGCTTTTCGTTCGGAGTTATCCATATGTAAATCAGAGAAAATTGAAGACATAGGTGAACTCATGGCCATTCCAAATTTTTGTTGGTAAAAAATGCCTTCAAATTGGAAGTATGTTATTATAATTATCTCAAATCAGATAATTCCATTAAGATACTTTCAGCAGAATGTTATAATAATTTTTCATCCTAGGTGCAGATTATTTTAATCACTATTAGTTCATTTCAATTTTTTATTTTCATCAAATGAATAGTTATATTAATTAACCGCCCCTGTATATAAATATAACAACGCGGATTAGTTCGGACAGACGGGTCCGGGAGAAATAAGGTGCGTTGTATCTTATGAATTGGGTTGAGAACTTTGAATATTATTTAGTTGTTGGAACAAGAGCATATGCAGTGAATTTAGATCATTTATGAATTGGAAATTTATTCTGTATTGTTGTTCTTTTGCTGACGTTACTATTTTATTCATTGCTGATTTTATATTGTTGCTGGATTATATTTGGGATATAGGATTGTGGTATTCTTTCACACTGTTTAATTGACTTGGTACTTCATGATAAATAAATGTTTATACGGGGGTCAGACGATTTTTATTGTAACCTTATCAGCCATTTAGACTCTGACTTTCGTAATTTAGTCTGAGTTGAATGTAGTGAATTTAATGTGATTTATAAATTACGCGGCGCGATTTTTATTTTTTCTATCATTAATTAATTATTGAAATTAACTTTACCATTTAATTTTTCTTCTCGAACCATCCCACGCCGCTGAGTTGCCGGCGTACTTAAATCACTTTTGTGGCTTTCAAAACTGAACGTTACAATGTAACATCCCAGGTTTTTCCAATACAAAAAAATCGTAGTCTCATTTCACCCTATGTTGAGACGCCACTGCCCTCACGTACCTCGAAGGATAGTTCATGGTCAAAATGAATTCTATGGTTAGAATCGTACCGCACTGTGAAGTGTCCGCAGTCGACCTACGCGACTGCGTGGGCGGAACAAGAGGAAGGAATCCAAGATGGTGTGTTTATTATCAGTTGAGTTGTGAGAGAATTAAGTTCTTTTTCGAAATATTTTAGTGAGTGCTTGTGTGACTGCTAAACCGAAGCCATTGCTACATTGAGTGCCGCTCGAATCTATTTTTCAGGTAGATTTCAGATTAATTTATTTATTATGAAAGATCTATCCAGTTTACTAACCCTTTGTTGGTAAACAACATTGGAAATCTCATTGTTTCAGGGAATTTATTGTTTTTCATAACAATGCCATTATTATAGAGTGTTTCTTAATTATTGTTAAATTCAATTATGTATTAGGTTGTGTTTGGGCCTTTGTCATAAATGCTGTTGTCTTGTGAATGTAATTCCTTTGTTCACATACTGCTTTGTCTAATTTCATATAAGTAACTATTTCCTTTGTTCACATAATGCTTTGTTTAACTTCATACTTCACACTTCAACTTGAGTAAGTAGACGAAAACAAAAATGTAATGATTAAGTTTATTAAGATCCTCCTTTATTTGATTGAGTGCTAAGGACAAAACTGCAGTGAAAATTGTTAGAAATTACCCTAGGGTGTAGATCTGAATCGTGAGCAATTTTTTTAGTTTTGAATTTTGCCAATTTCATGGAATGATTTGTTTTTTCTTTTTCTTTGTTTACCTATGTTTTAGAGGTGAAGGTCGCAGCTTTGTTTGTTGTGCGCATTTAAACAGAGTTGATAAAACGACTTGTTACGTGTCTAATCCCCGCTTCTGGATCCCTCAGTAATCCGTCAGTAATAATTCTTGCTTGAAAGCGGAAGGCTGCTGCTATAGCGATTTATTAGATACCTGTTCTCCTAATTTTCCACCTTTGTAAACTGTCCCATTTTTCCTGGCCTACCAGAAGAAGAGTAAAGAGTGTGTCCCTTGTCTATATTTCCAATAGGAATATATGTATATAAGTGTGTAAGTTTGCTGGTTGAATTGTTTACAATTTGATTCGGGCAACAGTTTATAGTGCCATTGAAAATTAACTCAGTTTCAGATAAGAATCAGATGATGCAGAATAAAATTATACAGAGGGAATTACACTCGGAAAACTTTTAGAGGAAATCCGAGATATCAAAACGGAGTTGAAGAATTCAAAATTAGCATCGGAGACGAGGTTGCTATTAGAAATTCGGGAAATGAAGATAAGAAATGAAACTCTGGTGAGGGAGAACGCAGATTTGAGGAGAAAGTTGGAAAGGACAGTACGCTATCACAACAAGAAAAATTTTGTGATTTTTGGCCTTCAAAGAGAATTACAATTCGATGTTGCGTTCCTTTATGGTGAAGTTAATATGAAATAATTTTCTAGAGTTTCTGCAGTAATTCCAGAACATTTGAGAAAGATTAAAAATTACAAAACATTTAAGAAGAAAACTAGAGAATGGCTAGTCCACTTAACAAAGGGGCAATCAGATGATTTGATTAATGAATTCAGCGAATGAACATGCCGGAATATAGTTACACATTGGATGGAAAAAATAAACTACTTGTGACGGGAATACTCACCAATTGTACCGAAGAACATTTCACGAACTATGTCAGAGAGGAGGAAGGTTGTTTATTTGTGCAATTGCACACATTCCTTATGACAGAAGGACATAGAAAATGGACTAACCGGGTTGGAATTTCGATTGGGTTCATATAAAATGTAGAACAAATAGTGAGGGACTTGCGTTGATAAAGGTTGATTTGAGTTTTTGGTTTGTTTTTTTTTCTATTATGGAATTGTGAATATGTTGCACTCATCAGTTACACACAGATTATATGTTGCTATGATCTCTGTAACGTAGTTGTGTTTATTTCTGATTATTGTATATTTCTGATTATCTGAATAAACATTTTTTTTTTTTTTTAAATCACCGCGTTCAACGCGGGCAAAATATTGTACACACCGGTCCAAAGTCAAGATGTGCACTGCCGCTAGAGACCTTGGAGAAATTTCCTGACAATTCTCACAGTGCTCAAGATGATCTGCTTCTGCGAACTAGATATCACATGCTGGTCCAGGCAGAATCTCCGAGTGTTCTCAGGTAGGTGTCTCTCTATCAACCCATTCACCGAAATAATCAGCGGTAGCACGTTTACAGATTTCAGTTGGTGCATTTCACGGAGTTGGAAGGCTAGATCGGAGTATTTAGTTATTTTCTCCGAATACGCTTTTGCCAGGTTCTCATCCGCTGGTACTGTGAAGTCCAGCAGCAAACACATCTTTTTTTCTCTATCGAAGAGGGCAACATCTGGTCTATTATGCGCCACTCCTCTGTCGGTCACGAGCGTAGCGTCCCAGTACATCTTATATCGCTGATTCTCCAGGAGGGTTTTAGGTGAGTACAGATTTTTTCGACCTCATTTTTAAGTAATCCCAGCTTGAGGGTAATCTGCTGGTGGTAAATCTTTCCCATCGCATTATGTCTCTCGAGATATTCCCTGGGTGCCAAGATAGGACACGAGGAGGTGACGTGCTGAATAGACATAGACAATAGAAATAAACATATTATTATTATTTCTTTATTTTTGTTTTTCTCCATCGTATCGATGGGTTATTATTAGCTAATCTACGGGTCAGTACCAAGTAGATTAGCGTTCACGATTGTGACAAAAATGATCGGGTAATGTGACATGTGTTAAGAATAACTGCTTTCTGCATGAGTGGTAATGTTCGTTCTATGTGTAGAAGGGTCAGATGGTGTTCCAGCTTGTCGTGAACCATGCCTGTGGCCGTGATGACTAGCGGATGGATGATAACTGAGTCATATCTCCACAGTTCTTTCATTTCTTCAGCGAGATCAGAGTATTTGTTAATTTTCTGAGCATATGCATTTTGAATATTGTGGTCTTGGGGTACAGTAACATCAATCAAATGAATTGTTTTTCGTTCCTTGTCCATCAAGATGAGGTCCGGTCTGTTTGCTCTGATAGTTCGGTCAGTCTGCACAGGTCGATTCCAGTATAATCTAGTGTTTTCATTATCAAGGACTTCTTCTGGCTGATACCTGTAATATGGAGGCAAGGGATTTTCCAAGAGTAACGTGTTTCGGGCTAGTTGCTGATGAGCAATCTTCGCTATGTCATCATGTCTTTTTGTGTATTCTCGATTTGCAAGTGTGGTGCATGCTCCAATAAGATGTTCTATTGTCTCCGATTGTGTTCCGCAAAGTCTGCATTTGTCGTCTATCAATTCCTTGAGGATATACTTCCGGTAATTACGTGTGGCTATAACCCGGTCTTGTATTGCTATTATAAACCCTCTGTCTCTCCGTATAACTCTCCTCTTTGCAGCCATTTATTGGTTGAGGAGTAATCCACGCTCAAGCTAGAGAGCAAATGCGGGTAGGTACCATGCATTTTCTTAGCTTTCCAGTTTTGTAGTAGCTGTTCATCTGTTAGTCCTCTATCATTATCTTCATCCTGGAGGGCCAGTCGTAGCGGAGTGTAGTTAGTGTCAGCTCCGCATACGGCTGAATATAGGTTTGAGTCTCGTTTAGAGTTGAAATATTCTCTTAGTTTGCATATTTGTTCTCCATGCAACCTTTGGATGTTTAGAATACCTCTACCCCCCTTTGACCTTGGCAGGTTAATACGCTCTATGGCTGAGTTCGGGTGTAGCATTCTATGTTTTGTCATCAGGACTCTAAGTGACCTTGCAGTTGCTTCCATGTCTGTGGCGGACCATTTGATTACACCATACGAGTACGTCAGAACAGGTATAGCGAACGCGTTTAGGGCTTTGATCTTATTACCTGCATTCAATTCAGTTTTGAGGATAGCTCTTGCTCTTCTTTGGAAGATGTCTAGAAGTCTTGTTTTAATTGCTGTATGGTGGATTCCTTTTGATTGTAGGAAGCCCAGATACCTGTAGGGCTGATTATCATCTAAATTTTCAATGATAGCATCCGCTGATACCGGAAATCCCTCGCAGTTTACGATTTCTCCTTTTCTAAGATGCAGTGTCTTACATTTGTTCATACCAAACGTCATTGACACATCCTCCGAAAAATTTTTTGTTGTTTCCAGCAGTTTATGTAATTCATCCTTGTTTCTGGCATATAGTTTTAGGTCATCCATGTATAATTGATGGTTCAGTACGTGATTTGCTCTAGATGACTTGATGTTAAATCCGTACTTAGTGAACTTAAGTGTTCTGCTGAGAGGATTTAGAGCCAAACAGAATTATTATTATTATATTTCTAGATTCTCAGGTTGTCCTGGTTGATTTAATGGGATACGGGTTTTTCGCCAAGCATCTCCATAATTTAATCCTGACTCAAAAATCTTCGGACTATTCTAGTGGTGTTCAGAATTACAACTTTCTGTAGCAGCATGTAAATATCTCTGTGTAGTCCCAGGAACTCCAAGCCATTGTGCAACTCCCATGGTATAACCCCTGTAGTAGATAGTACAATTGGTATGATAGTGACTTTGTTGAGATTCCACATCCTTTTTATCTCATCTGCTAACTCAGTGTACTTTCTTTTTTTTCTGCAATTGTATTCAGCAGGTTATGCGTGTTAGGGATCGCGATGTCTACAATAATAGCTTCGCTCGATTGCTTGTCTCTCATAACGATATCAGGTTTGTTAAAGGGGACACTGCGATCGGTAATGATCGATCGGTCGTAATAAATAGTGAATTGGTTGGTTTCAATGACTGACTTAGGAACGTATTTATAGTAAGGCATCTTAGGTTCGTCTGTATTGAGTCCCAGCCTGTTACATATATTTTGGTGAATTACTGCAGCTACTTGATTGTGTCGGTGTAAATAATCATTTTGGGCAAGTAGACTACATGCTGATGTAACGTGTTGTATTGTTTCGGGTTTTTCTTTACATTTTCTACACCTGTCATCTGTCACCTTAGGGTCTTTAACAATATGTTTCAGGTAGTTTCTCGTATTCACAACTTGGTCCTGTATGGCTAGGGTAAATCCTTCTGTCTCTGGGAACAGTTCCTCTTTGAGAGCCAAGCATTCGACGCATTTTTTGTCAACATATGGTTGATCGAGGTCATGTGGGTGTCTCCCGTGAAGTGTCTTTTGTCGCCATTCTCGGTGTTTGTCCTCTTGGTTGCGAACTTCTTCTGTTCTCTGTAATGCCCTATTTGATAAGTTGAGTGGTGTATATCCCTTATCTGTCAAGCAGATGCTCCGATGGAGGGGTGATATTGAGCTTCTCTGGTGGAAGTATGTCCTCATGAGTTTGATCTGACTGTTGTGTAGATTTTTATGTCTATGAGACCTCTCCTCCTTCGCCCCCTAGGGATTGTCATCCTAAGGGTGCTTGACTTGGGGTGGTGATTGCGTTCCTTAGTCAACTCAGTTCTAGTTTTCCGCATGATGTTCTCGAGGTCTGTGTTGGTCCATGATATTACTCCAAAAGAGTAAGTCAACACAGGTATTGCCAGGGTGTTGATGGCTTTGAACAGATTTTTACTATTTAGTTCAGTATGGCATATTTTCTTACTCTCGTGAGGTATTCTTTTGTGAGGGTTTCCTTGATCTTAGTGTGTTCAATAGATTTGGTTTGTTCATATCCCAGGTATTTATATGTATCTCCTTCATTCATGGACTCAATCAAGCCGCCACTATTGAGCTGAACGTCTCCTACTCTGCATTTTCCTTTTTCTATATTTATAATTCTGCATTTGTCCAGGCCGAATGTCATGCTAATATCGTCAGAAAATTGCTCGACTAGCCCAATGAGTTCCTTGAGTTTGTCGTTAGATGGGGCATATAATTTAAGGTCATCCATATATAATTGATGTGATATGGTATGTTTTACTCGATGATTTGTCAAGGTGTACCCTATTCCTGTTCTATTCAGTGTTTTGAAAGCGGATTTAGCGCTAAACAGAACCACAAAGGGCTCAAGGAGTCTCCTTGGAAGATCCTCGATTTATTTTGATTTCGGGTGTCATGATGGTGGATTCACTGGTTGTCAAATGAATTGTTGTTCTCCACGATTGCATGAGATGTTGTAGGAGATCAGAAACCTAGGGTGAATCTTGTACATTTGGAGGACTCGTATAAGCCAGGAATGCGGAACGCTGTCGTATGCTTTCTGGTAATCAACATAGCAACAAGTTAATTTTCTTTGTTTCTTTTGACTTCTCTAAGTATTGTCGAGTCAATAATGAGTTGTTCTTTACACCCTTTGGTACCTTTTCTGCATCCCTTCTGTTCTTCGCTCATTATGTTGCGATCTTCGATGTAAGAGTTCAGTATTTTAGTTATACATGATGTTATAATTTTGTATACAGTTTGCAGACATGTGATCGGTCTATACTTTGAGGGATCACTGCTTAGCTTTCCTTTAGGAAGTAAATATGTTTTACCCTTTGTGATGAATAGGGGTATTTTTCGGGGTGTTCTAGAAAGTCGTTAATGAAGTCTGTTAGTTTGTCATGTACACTAGAAAGTTTCTTGTACCAGAAGTTATGTACATTATCGCTTCCTGGGCTCTTCCAGTTATGGGTGTTCTTGATTACTATTTATTATTATTATTATTATTATTATATTCTTATACTATCTCTTTTGTTCACATAATACTTTGTTTAACTTCCTATAGCTAATTCTTTTGTTCACATAATGCTTTGTTTGATTCATATAATCCTATTTCCTTTGTTCACATGTTTTGGTTGTTCTTGTGATGTTTTGTTCACTTTATATGTATAATTCTACTTGTGCCATAAGAAACAAACCCCTTATAGCAGGTGATTCCATTGTCTCCGATATTACTACTCTTGGAGTTCAGGTGTCTACCATAACAATGAATGCCTTATGTTTCAGCTTTCTACAATGTGTTACTGGAGGGTAACAGATCAATTTTATTTACTGTACACTATGGTACAATAGGAATTACCAATCGTTCTGAGGGTCTGGACCTTCGATTAGACAGGAACATATGGAGACCTCCACTAGTGGTAGTACTAGTATGGTTGATATGGAATAATGGATGTAACCAGTGTACGTAGCACCATGGTGTTATATCGAAGGTTAAAGTTGTTAAGTTACCCCTGTCTCATGTAATCATTATGTATATTTCGTACTATTGTAATTGGTCATTTTACTGTGTAATGTACTTGCCTTACTATTCACGGTTATTGTTGTGTATATTTCGTACTGTGTTAAATTATTCTTCTTATGATGTATCTTCTTGTTATCGTTATATATATTTCATTCGGTTGATTATGTAGATTCTCTGCTTTCATTATTTATATTGCTTATTATCGTTTACCTATATCTGTTTCTATCATTTATGTCCATAATGCATTCTGGCTATTCTGGTCATTATTTACTCGTAATGGATATTCTATCAAAATTTGTTGTTTATTTATGCTATGATCTCGTACTGCTATCTATTTATCTATATTCTCGTATTACATGATATTTTATTTAGGGGTCTCGAGATTGTGGACCATTCCTTACTGTTGTAGGAGATTTCTTAGGTTCCTGGATCAAAGGCCTTGAAGGGCCGGTTCCAAACGCCTTAAGGCAGGAACCGTTACCATCATGTGCTATAAGGCATTTATTCAGAGCCGCTGCTGGAACTCCATGACCTTCCCCGTGTTCCCAATTCCTTAGCTCATACAATATTATAGTTATGGCTCACATACCCTGGGGCCGACACCATGATGATGGTCATAATTAGTCGTTTACACATTTGCCATGATTATTATCTAGTTGCATTATTGAAATGTACATTTACCATGATTATTACCCTTGTTGCCTAATTAGAATATATATTTGCAATGATTATTAATTCTTGTTGTATTATTGAAGTTGACATCTTTACCATGCTTATTATTCTCTTTGTATGATGGAAGTTGCTCTGATTATTATGACTACTATCTGTTTTGTATTGTTATAGTTTCTCAGCATTGTTATACTTGCCTTTGCTAGCTGTTAATGATTGACTATTTAGTTTTAAATAAGTGCCATAACATCACCTAACATGAGGGGTTCTCTGCCTGAGGCTTTCCTCTATATTTTTTTAGACCCTTAATAAATAGCTGATTGTTTGAGACTAACCATTGTGTTTTATTTACCATCTTTGTTTCCCAATTATTTTCACTGATCTCAATTATCACGAACATGAATTATTACGTAAACATAACGTAGAGTCCTACCCTTAATAGACGATCACATTAAATGGCCAAGTCTTTGTATCTGGAGTCATTCAGACTCCAGTATCGTAGTTAGTTTTGAAAATGATATTTGTCATTCTGTTCGAAAGAAAAAGTGGCAAATGTTACAACAAGACAAACAAATGCTACTGCCATGATTGATATTGATACTTATTAGCAAAAAAATTAATAAAATATTAGACGCAGGAAAATATAAGAACTGAGAAAAGATCATTCCTCTACAGTTGCAACGAAGATTTATAAAATCGGTTTAAATATTGATATGAATTTGCTGATAGAGCAAAACTCCACATCTATATAGTTTACCTAAAATATTAACAATGTCATTGACATACAACAGAAATAAGATGGGCCCCAAAATGAAACCCTGAGGTACTCCAACTCCAACAGAAAGCCTTTCAGATTCTACTGAAACCTTGCCACCATCTTGCACATGAGAAACAGCAACAAACTGACTTCTGTTTCTGAGGTATGACTTCACCCAGTCCAAGGCCACGCCCCTTATACCATACTTCTACATTTTGCAAAAAAGAAAGTCATGATTTAAACAATCGAAAGCCCTGCTGAGATCACAAAGGATAGCAGCAGGGCAGTCACCACACTCCAGAGCATCAATAATGGTATCGAAAGCATATATGGCAGCATCACCAATGCTGTGCCCAGGGAGAAAACCGAATTGATTATCTATAAATAAATCATGAGAAAGGAGAAAGTTCATCGGTCTATAATTTTCAATATTTGATCTGTCACCCCCCTTGTGCAAAGGTGCGGTAAATTTCAACGAAATTTTATGCGGATTTTCTGAAAGTTATCAGAATCAACAAATAAAGCGGTTTATACGTATGCGAATGAACGAATCATTGACAGAAAAAATTTTAAGAAATCAAATTTTTTTGAAAATTGAGCGAAATTGAAAAAATTGCGGAGAAAAAAGGGCCTTAATATCCGGCCCGAAGGACCATGTTTTGATTTAAAAAAAAAAGGAAAAAAAAGGAATAATTTTCAATAATTAGCGTGCCGGGAGAGATTAAAAACGGACTGTATATGCCCTTTCTTCTAATGTAAGACTCTTACGAAACAAGATCTAATTGAATGAAAGCCAACGAACCAACGAATTACACTCACCTTTTGGTCTTCTTGGTTTTTTCTGGTGTTGGCGAAGGGCCCTTCTGGGATCCAGACTTGACAGCGGTCAGGTTGTCCAAGTCACCTCACACAAAGATGTCCTGTACTTGTGGCGCGATTTGTGATAAAGTTTCACTAGTATGCGGTTCAATAGTATTCGGTTTTAATACAGAAGTTCTTGCGATTGCGATAAAGTTCAAAAAAATATGCGTTTTCAACATGAAGTACCTGCGGTGATTTTCTTAGTCGAACTGTACTATGTTGCAATTTTCCCCCACATTCACATGCCCACGATCATGGTGCAATTAGCGCAACTCGTTGGCTATAATTTTAGTATTATGAACAAAAAAGAGTCGTACATTAATATGAACTCAAATAAAACAACCAATAAAGAAAAATACCCAATTTTTAACTTTAGCAAATTAAAATGAAGCGTGAAGACGGAACAATCACCTTACTCAGCTTCAATCTATCGGGATACCGTCCTGAAGCAAAGAAAGAACTAACCAAAAAGAGCAAGGGCTCCATCAATTCACTTAGACTCCTTTTTAGGAGGAAAGTGGGGAAACCATCAAATCCTGATGATCTGCTCGGTTTTAATATTTTATTGATCAGGGAAAAAAGTTCACCCTCAGTGAAAGGAAATAAAAAAACACTACTACCATTGAGCCGAATGCAATCTTCATATTCTTGTGTAAAGATTTGATTGATGATTCTTTCTGGTGCCGTCTTGAAAAAAGTAGCAGACCGCCGAACGTCGCTAAGTACCCACGACTTACCTCACCCGACATAAAATTTTTTGAGTGGAAAATGTTTGTAAAAATACCACATGAAAGTATCGGAAAACGCATCGAATGCGAAATTCAGATCCTTCTGCCGATAGATGAACTCCCAGCTCTCACGAGCCAAGTTGGCAGCAAACGCCTCAATATTGGCAGAACAAAAGTCTCTCCTTATCTCCGTCAAGACCTCCAGATCTACCCCAACATCCGTCTGACAAAAAACCATCCTGTGATCTGAAAAATGAACATCGGATACACTGGAGTGTGGTGTAAAATTAGAAAACACATGGTCCAGGGTGAATATACACCTAGTCGGTTCTTTAACTATGCTCTCGAGCCCGAAACTCCCCAACATACCGGCGAGGTGGGAAAAATTCTCATTATCTCTAGTGGGATCAACATTGAAATCCCCACATAATAAAATTTTTGCTCGAGATTTATACACATGAGATGAAGCGTCATACAAATAATTACAAAATACTTTAAAATCATGGTCAGGTGACCTATAACAAGTTAAAATAATTAACAGATTATTCTTTAGTCTTAAGGAAATGCCACATATTTCAAAAGTTTTGTCAATACAAAATTTATCCTTGTGCAGACTTTGTGCGGAGAGAGAATTATTGCACCAAATAGCAACACCTCCGCCTCTATTTACTTCTCTACAATAACTCGCGGCATTGTAAAAATTCGGAAAATTCACCAAGCTCACGTTATTCCTTTTTATCCAAGTTTCAGTAATGCAAATAAAATTAACATCGACCGCATCAACCAAGTATTCACTGCTAATATAGTCAATTTTAACATGATTTGAGCTTTGACGATTCAAGAGAATAAGATCCATGTTCTCTCTTGGAGGTACCTGATCAATCAAGGGTGGTTGGTTGTCACCGGACGTCTCGGAAAAAAACGAGAAACTTATATGCCCTCCGGCCACTTTGAAGGGTTTAAGGCCTGTTCTAGATTGCTAAAATTAATTGTTACCTTAAACGACGAATACTGTTGCGGGTACTTGGAAACTAACTGTTCACAGGAAACCTCAGGAAACTGGGGTTTGAGGAAGGTTTCCAAATCACCTGGAGTAGTATCATGCTGCAAACGTGATACGAACAAAAACGCTTTGCGCGGATTAACTTTAACTGTGTCGACTTCCTTGCCACACCCTGTAATACCACTATGTTTTGAACTCTTTCTATGTTGACCCTTATTATTAATATGCCCATTTACTGTCAATTAATGGAGTATTTTCTGGTTTATTGACAAGAGTCCAAGTATTGTTACTTTCCAGAGCCTTTATTTCTTCCGAAATAGCTTGTTCCCATAAATGAAAGTCATCTCTTGACTTTGCTTCTTCAAAACTTTGTGGTACATCATTTACAAAGGATTCAACACTCATTGCTAAATGTTCAAAATCCATATTAAAATCTTGATATCTTGATGGCATCACGTCAGTGCTTTCTAAATTTTTTATTATCATAAGTAGTTGGAGTGATCGGTCCACAAACATCACTATGGACTACTTCTAATGGTCTAGTTGAACTTTAACTAGAATACTTGTTGAATGTAATTTTACTTTGTATACAAACTTCACACTTATTTTCCCTCAAATTTATACCTGATTTTTGCTTGCAGCCTATACCCTTAATAATTTTAGAACTAACCAAATTCAAGACATTTTTATAACCTAAATGACCTAATCTAACATGCCATATATTCATATCAGAACAAACATTATTTGCTTCATATTTTTTAAATACTTCGAATTCAATTTGATACAGGTTATCTACATTACTTCCATATGCTAATACAATAGAATTTCTTTCTAAAATTGCATTCTTTTCAACAAATGTGACTTTCAAACCTTCCTTAACAAGACATTGTACTGATAACAAATTATGCCGCAGGTCCTTTACATAAAGACAATTCTTAATTTCAGCTATTTTAAATCTTCTACAATCATTCAAAATAACAAAGATACTGCCTACTTTTGTAGCCAATAAATATTCATTGGACTTGGCAACAAATATTTTAATGGGTTTCTCCAGGTACTTGATTGAACTAAAAATACTAGGGTCGTTAACAAGATGATCTGTAGCTGCAGAGTCAATATACCATTTGACAGTTGCTCCACCTTTTTCCATACTTTCAGCCTTGTCAGCCACTACAGGAAACGCTATATGTTCCTATTCAGGTCCGCCTTGCACTTCGTTTGCTTGCTTTTGGAACCAACATCTACTTCTTCCCACAATTATGGCATTTAAATTGAAATGAGCTGCTTTTATCATGATTGGTTGTTTCTCCATGCCTTTGTCCTTTTTCTGCTTTCGATTCAAAAAGGCAGCAGAATCAACTGGTAGATCTACACTATTATTCATTTTCATTTCATGATCCAGGAGCTTGCCTTTGACGAATTCCGGCGTTAATTTGTCTGGATCTAAAGTTTCTAGTGATGTCACAATATTGTCGAAAATTTTAGGTAAGGTTAATAATAGGTGGCAAACCACATCGGTTTCTTCCAGTTTTGCCCCAACAGATTTCAGTTCTCTGATTATTTCATCAAACTTTACAAAGAATTTCTCTGGTGAATCTTCACTAAACTTCATAAGGTACCTGAGGTAAATAAGGCCCAGGGGGTAACAAGGCCCACATTCAAAATTTCGCGGAAAAAATTTTCTATGACACTTCGCTGTTCATGAACACGTGCAGAATGTCTCCATATTGGTCCGCAATCGCTAGCACTGCCATCTTGCCAGTCACGTGCGATGCGTTGATGAAGTGACCGGCTACTGTGCAATTTTATTATTTTCAAACCAAGAAACTGTAAGTATTTTTACGTTTAATTCAATAATTGACTGATAATGCAGTATTTATTATGTTAAGTACTTGTTCCAGAGTACAAAGGATATGGCTTTCCCTATCCAGAGAAAGAGTTTTTAGGTTATTTTGTAAAAACGTGGCATAAGGTAAATAAGGCCCATCATAACGGTAGGTACTTGGGCCTTATTAGCCTCTTAATATTTGAGTATCAGATTGGATTTTGTTTCGTTTTCCAGATCAATGTACTATGTATATTTTACTGTCAATATATGTGTAACATTGTTACAGATTTTGATTAAAATGCCTCCAAAGAGAGCTCAGTGGACAGAAGATAATTTACGGGCCACTTTGGCGGTAATAGAACGAGGGCAGTTGACGCAACGAGCTGCAGCTGAACGTCACAACATTCCAAGACGAACTCTCCGAAATCATATCAAATCAAAAAGTGCTATAAGGCGCTTAGGTCGTAATTCCATACGGACAATAGACCAAGAAAAAGATCTTGTACAACGCATTATACGATTTGCTAACATTGGTGTACCTGTTACTCCAAAAGTCATACGGGGACAAGCATTTTTATTTTGCGAGAATCATGATATTAAGCACAATTTCAATAAAGACTCCGGTATTGCGGGCAAATATTGGCTTGAAACGTTTTTGAAAAGGAACCCACAAATTTCCAAAAGAAAAGCACAGTTTATGAATCCAGGCAGAGCACAAAAATTAAATCGTCCTATTGTTGCTCATCATTTCCAAGAAGTGAAAGACCTATATGAGGAATTAGACATTCTACAGAACCCGCAACGTCTCTATAATATGGATGAGAAGGGATGTAGACTCACTCTTCATCATCAACAAACTGTTTTGGCGCAAAAAGGAGCTCGTCGAGTCCATTTGATTGCACCTGAGCACGCCGAAAATGTTACCATAGCAATGTGTGTTAATGCTGTTGGTACCGCTATCCCACCAATGATCATCTTTGAAGGCCAAAGACAAAAACCAGAATATAGTGATAACCTACCAGCTGGATCTCTCGTAAAGATGGCTCTGAAAGGAAGTATGACCACTGAGTTATTTATAGAATTCATCAAGCATCTGGGGAAGTATAAAACGCAAGGGAAAACCTTGTTAATCTTTGATGGAGCATCCTCGGATCTAGATTATACAATTGTTGAAGAAGCAGATAAGCATGATATTGTGCTTTATTGTTTACCTAGTAACACAACCCATGAACTTCAACCCCCCGATAAATTCGTCAATAAGTCTTTTGAGCATCACTGGGATCAACAAGCTATGACACATATGTATCAAAATCCTGACAGACGCTTGACGAAATCGAACTACAACAAAATATTCTCAAAGGCTTGGTCGAGGGCATTGACTCATGAAAATATAATAAATGGTTTTAGAGCTACTGGATTGTTTCCATTTAACCCTGATGTATTACTAGATGAAGCATTTGCACCTGCGATCTTGACCGAACATCCTCCTCCACAAACTTCAACTATTATTGAGGGAAACAATGAAGAATTTACCATTAGTGACATTGTTACTCCAGAAAAGCAAATTGGTGTAAGGGCTTTAACCGATATTGCTACAGCAACCTTTTCTGTAACAGTACCACAAAGCAAAAATACAAATTGTAAAGCTTCAACTCCATCTCCAAAACCATCAACATCTGGTATTGTCACAAAACGTCCTTTTATTCTAAGTTCAGACTCAGAGTCTGATATTGAGCCTGACGCTGTACAGAATCAATATATATACATACCTCCGAAGAAGACTCAGACGATGATACTCCGCTAGCTAGTCTCAAAACAAAGGTAACTAAATCCCCATTTCAAGAACTTATGCCAACTCCAAACTATGCTGTAATCAAAAACAAACATAGAAGAAAGGCCATCAATTATACGGGTCAGCGGATTACTAGGGACCTTTTTAAAAATCGAGAAGAGCTAAAAGAAAATGAGATGAAAAAGGTGAAAAAATCAAAAAAGCCAATCAAAAAACCGAAGATGGTAAAAATAAGTCTAGAAAAAATAGCAGTAAGGTTAAGAAGTCAAAAATAATTGAATCTGAATGGTTATGCCATGCTTGCAATGAAGGACGTGTTTCGGACATGCGACAATGTGTCCAATGTCTTAAATGGTACCATGAAGAGTGTGTCGGACTCTCAACCGACGATAAAGATATGTTTTATTGCTGTGACTGATTGAACAAGATACTCAACTATATTCTACCGTCTCTGTGAAAATAATTTGTTCATAAATCGTTTTTATTTTCTTTTTTCTTGCAGAAGATATTTTTTTTTTGTTCTGAGATTCTATTTTATTTGTTAATCTTCTTTATTTTAATTTTGCTTGCTGAAGATATTTTGTTTTGTTTTGATAGTATATTTTTTGGTTCTAGGAATATGATTGAAAGAACTTAGTTAAATAAACAAATGAAAATTATTAAATAAATTAAAAACAACAATTTACTTTTATTTTAACTTATTTCTAGGTGAATTGAGGACGATGTACAGTAAAAATAAAGCAAGTTTTTATATGGGCTCTAATATACTACCGTAGTATAATAAGGCCCCTGAGAAGGGTTGTCAAAAAGTGAATTTTCTTATTAAAAAATATGCTTTTCTTAATAGTTTTACATCATTTATTACAGCAACATGTACCAGCTATGTAAACAATATGTTTTTGATATCCTATACGCATTATACTCAGATTTAAAGCAATATTCTTTTAGGTGGGCCTTAATTGCCACCGGTACCTTAGTTAATAATTTCTTACGTAGGTAAAGCTGTGACGCAATTCCTTTTCTTTGGAATACCTTTTCCAATGCATTCCACATCTGAAAGGCACTGGCTTTGTCTTTAACATATTGCAATTGGGAGTTGGAAATACACTGTATTATGAATGATTTACACTGCTTATCCAGCTTCAGGAATGCTTCGTCAGGGTTGATTTGTTCTTCCTTTATGCATGCTTTCACACTATGCTGGTCCAACAAGATTTCCATCCGAAATCGCCAGTGATCATATCCAGTTCCATCAAATTGCGTTATACCGTATTTTTCGACGAATAATTTATCCATTGCATGTGCCATTTCAAGGTTATATGTCTAATTTTCAAACTTTCCAGAATTTTTAAGAAAATAATTAATTCTGTATATTCCTTGCTATTTTAAACGTACTTCCTGGGCCCATAACCAGTTGGATTAAATAAAATAGCACGTATAACAAGTGATTTACTTTATTATTCCATACAACCATTAATACTACGTTTACATTCAGCAATCAACCAACCGTCAAACCTTCAACTACAGAGAATCTAAATATGGACACAGAAAATAAACTAGAATAAATTCTTTATAAATAAACACATTATTAATTGCATTCTTACAATAACTACTAGAATGTCAATTCGATCAAGTTGATACTTGAAATATTGTTGAGGGAGGCTTCAAACAAAACGGCTCGCAAAATTTCGCAGAAATCGCCACGCTAGAAAATTTTTAAAAAATTCCCAAAAAAACATTTTTCAATACTCACTATCTAATAAGATATTTTTCGGATTTCAATAAAATTTCGTCAATATATTGAGGTGATCGATATCTTACTTATCCCCAAATTTCATTGTCGTGGCTCTTTTCCATCTAAAGATATGATCATTTTTTCATTTCCTAAAGAGAAATGACATGAAGTACCGATGATTTTCTTTGAACGATGGCCATCACAGATCGATATTCGATTGACAAATGCCGGGCTCACTAATTAGTGTCAATTGGCGTAATATTCATAAAAAAAAATTTTCATAACGGGAAATCATAGAAATAGAATTCAATCTCGGTGGCTGAAATAATTTGAGATATAGGTTTGTTCATTCATTAGGCGTTCATATTTGCATCACATTGTCCCATAGTACGAGAAAAGACTATTGTTCACCTGATCAGAGTGCTTATAGATTTGTTATGGTTTGAATATTTACTCGCAAGAAGCTCAACAAGAGCGCCAAAGCAATCTAACCTCACGTCAGTGCTTTTTATTTTTTAAATCTTCGTTCATCAAAAACTCCATTAATGCGATATCTCCATAATAATAAAGATCATTGTATCATCCGCGAATGCTGACAGCTTACAAAATTTAACATACTTGATTGTCATTCACATATACAAAGAACAATAGAGTTTTCAATGTTGTGCCCTTGTGGAACGCCATGCTAACTATCTATACTATTTGATTCACAATATCGAGTTAATACAAGAAGGCGAATTCGAGGGTGTTTTCTTTATCTCTTTCAAATTTTGTATTTTTGTTATTCAGTTCTTTTTTCTGCTTTTGTCTTTTTATTTCCATATTCGATGTGGGCAACTTGAAGAAGTCTCTGTTTCCATCAATAGAAGACCACACTTGAAGAAAGAAGTCCTGAAATATATTTCAGCTTATTTTTGTACTTTCACACTTAGGCGGAGAGCCAGGGTTTTTTTTTACTGGGGTTTTTTCCCTAGGCTTTTATGTGATACGCCGAATTGTATGACACCCCGTCACTAACCCCTGATCTATACGCTTTATTGTTTGCTAACTAAATATTGTAAGCCAAAAGTTCAAAAGAATATATATATATACTGATTGATTCAATATCACCAAATTCAACCTTTTGTTGCCTACTGCTTAAATATGATACGAGCCAATCGAGTGCCACACCAGAGATTCCTATCGATTTCAACTTTCTCACCAACAACCCCTGTAGATCGTCTCGAACTCGAACGCTCTTTTGAAATCGAGGAAAACAGCCAGAACAACTTTATTTTTGTCAACTTCCTTCAACCACTCATGGCAAATGTTCACAAAAGAGCTTTCACATGAATGATGCTCTCGAAAACTTGATTGATTTTCAATGAGAATATTATTCTCATGAAAATAATTGAGTAGTTGATTTCTTAAAACAAGTTCTAAAACTTTCTTACATATTGGGAGTGTATGTGTTACTGCAACTTATTATTTTAACTAAATTTGTTAGTTTCATTCATTTCTGTTCCGAGTTGCTTGCTCGATTCAATAGTGATACACTCTGTATATGTTCACTTCATTTTCCGATTAACGCGTAACATATGTTGGAGCATATGACCTATGTCGAAGAGAGAGTACTGAAGCGGCGTTCATCCGATAAAGTACAAGAACACTTTTCTTGGAAATAAATAACTTTCTCGTTAAATCTACAAATTCGAACTCTAGTGAAAAAGTGACTATTCTCGCCCGTGAGTGCCTGGACAAGTTCATTCAGCCGTACTATGAAACCAGGTAGGCAGAAGTCGATACTCCAGCATTCGCATTTCTTTCGAGCCATTTTTTCATATTATTTCAGAATTCCATTAATAATTTTCTATCGTTTTCTTTTACTTTTCAAAGGCCCTTGTCGTGCCAGTATGTATACCTCGAAATTCCTCACATTTTTTGTATTAGCTACTTTTTGAATAGGCGTAATAGTAGAAATTTTCCACATTTCCGGAAAAGTACCGTGCTCTAAATATGTATTGATTAAATCATGTAAACGATTCCCTATTACTTCGAAAGCGTCCTTAAAAATTTTTGTTGTGATACCATCAGGACCAAAGGTATTCTTGAGTGACCTCGCGTATTTCCTCATCTCTTTCATAGTTATTTTCGAAAAACCCTGAAAAACTCGAAGAACTCACATTTTCAGATAAATGAAATGAATCGCTTTTTTGAATTGTCGGTATCATATCATTAACACTTTCAACAAAATAGTGGTTGAACCCATCAGCTATTTCCGAGGCCTCGGACAACTTTACGTCATTAAAAATCACATCATCATGAATTTGAACCTCTTTACCTTTCAATAAAGGTTTCAAGCATTTCCAGATGTTTTTACTATTCATTCCTTCATAGGAACTTAACCAAGATCCTATTGAGTTGTTTTTTTGAACAATAAGGTCTCAAGGTGGATACGACATTAACCTCACCTGTAGACAATTCACTGTTCTGCCTCTAAAAACTATTAATTTATGCAGAAGTGAGGGAAGGTGGCGCAGGAAATTGTATCCCTCTTGAAGATATTAATATACTCAATATGAGCTCAACAAAGAAACCTCCCGAACAGATTATTAATGAATCAGTACCAAAAAGACTTGAGGAAGACACTTTCTGCAATAATTTCCTCAGTGAACACACTTATGCTCTAAATTATAACTCTTTGTCAGCTTATAGTTTAGAGGTAGTAACATACATTGCAGGATTTGTCTCCTTCAAACTAGGAACTACAATGTGAATATTGTGTTTCAGCTCTATTTGGGAAAAGGGAGAAATTCTTTAATATCTTGTCAGAATAGTTTTGACAAACAGAAGGTGTCATTGAAAGTTATGAACTATTTTGTGGGCAAGAATATATTTGCCGAAATGATGCATCATAATTTATCCCTGTTGGAGGATCACAAGGTTTTGCTGATGAAATGTATTTGTGAGTGTCACCTCACAACGAGGATAAGTTATATTTGCAGGAATGCCTCAGCTGGTGAAACAATTCGGAACAAATATACAAAGTTAATTTCATTCAAAGGCCAATAAATTGGCTGAATCTTAAAGAAATTGTAAATAAAAGTATTATTTGATAAATAGAATTATTTATCCTGTACCCTTAATAGTTTAGTAATATTATTTGATTTCAGGGTTTATTTCTACTATAATAAAATGTATTCTGGCAACGTTTCGGGCAGTGCCCTTTTTCTAGCCTGTAAAAATATCACATACAATATACAACAATTAAAACGAACAAACAATCTACAGGTATCGTAAGCTGAAAAATATTTTGTTGAATAGAGATCTAATATAATAGTACCTTAAAGAAAAGATTATATTCAGTCTTTTCCCAACTTATTTTGTTGGATGTCATTGAGGTTATAATGTCAACTGATTTTAGAAGTGTCACGTCATATTTAATTTCTTCTTCTTTGTGTTTGTTGGTCTGTTCATTTTAGATTATTCAAAAGAGTGGAATAGATGTTGTGTAAATTCCTAATATCTGATCTGTCGTTAATGGAATTCTCATTTTGTTTTATGCGGATCATCTCAAGAAACTCTCTAGATTTTTTATTTGGTTCTCGGTCCAATACTATTGTTTCGTCATAATTGAAAGTGTGTTCATTCTCGGTTTTGTGTCTGTAAAGTGCCGTTGGTGTTTTTTTTTCGGAGCACTCTCACGAAAATCTTAGTGCTTAGTAATCCGCTAAGCACTAAGCCTTTCCGAATTCTTGAAGTAGGGTCAATATAAGCAGGTACGGTATTTGATTTTTTATGTGCGCAAAGATAATATGATCGTTTTGAATTAATATTTAAGTATTTCTTCAGTCGCCATTGATTTGACTTTATGGTTATGAAGGCCAGAAAATTTTTTGTTTTTGCGCGCTTGTTACTAGTGGAACAGGCGGGCTATCGTTCTGTCCAAATGTCTGTAATTTCCGAATATCGATCAGAAAATGGCCTCAATCGATTGGGTTTGAATTCCTGATGAAGAATTCGAGGTCAAACTTGAGTATGTCCGGCCCGCCGGTCCTCCGGACGTATACTCTCTATCTTCCGAAGGAAGGGACCTAGAGTTTTCAGTTTTTGAGAATAGGTCGAGTGTCCAAATATCTCGGTCAAGTTCGTTATTGGGCCAAATCCATCGAATACTTTAGCAGTTAATAACATTAATTTCTTGAATATTCATCCTATCAATTCGTAACTTAGAGAATGTCTAGATAGCGTTAAGAAAAAAGGAGTGTGCCAAATTTCGAGAAAATCGTCAAGAGAGAAAATTTTTTAAAAATTCCCAAAATGTTTTTTTTCAATACACGATATCTCATAAGTCATTCGTCAAATCACAACAATTTAGGGCCTTTATGCAGGGTATAGGTATCTAAAATATTTTAAAATTTCATCATCATAGCGTACAATCTCCAGAAGATATAAGAGTTTTTCTGAAATTGAAGTCACAGATTATATTTCTATCTATGAATTCACATCACATCAACTATAAATCTCTATGTGGGTGGTTTTAATTTTATGACAAGTTGTCATAAAGAGTGAATATTAAGCCGAAAATGAAACTAATTCTGTGGGTTCATTTTTATGACGAACATGTCTAAAATACTTGTGTGTGCAGTTGTCATATTCTGAATGGAAATGTCATTAGGAATTTTGCAGCAAGAACACTATTTTTTTTCCCAAATGTCTGTAATTTCTGAATATCGAGCTGAAAATGATTGCCATCGGTTGGATTTGACTCGTGATGAAGAAACGGTAGTCCAATTTGAAAATGTTTGGCTGAATATTCTCTATCTTCCGAAAGAGATGAGATAGAGTTTCCACATTAATAGAATTAGTTTATTATCCAAATATAAGTCAAGTTAGTTATTGGGCCAGACCTGTCCGATAGCTCAGCAATTATGAATCTGAAATTCGGTTATAATTGATGACACTCAACTACAACAACTTATATATGGTATAGAAATGTGGAAAGAATGCCAGATCGAAGAATTTGCTGAACTGTAAGTTCACTCAACTTCCATTTAAGATATAGGTTTATTGATTCTTTCACACTCATTGTGCTGGCTGATTTTGAATCGCACTCTTTTTAAGTCTGAGAAAAGACTTTAGAACAAGCGCGTAAAAGCTCCTGATCTCACGTCAGTGCTTTCCACATTTTTTCAGTGTTTTGGAGTACTTGTGTCCTTTCAGTCTATCCTTCACTTTTGCTCTGTCTGTCCTATGTATACGCTTTCACAATTATTACATTCAATCTTGTATACAACATGTGATGTTTCGTTTGCTGGTGTTGGTGATTTTAATTTACTATATAGATGTTTGATTTGGATGTGTGGTTTGTGCTTTTCTGAATTTGGACAACGTATATTATTTCAGCCACCGAGATTGAATTCTATCTCTATGATTTCCCGTTATGAAAAATTTTTATTAATATTACGCCAACTGACACTGATTAATGAGTCCGGCATTTGTCAATAGAATATCGATCTGTGATTGCCATCGTTCAAAGAAAATCATTGGGACGTATGTCATTTCTCTTTTCTCTTCAGTAAATGAAACAAATTATCATATCTTTGGATGGGAAAGAGCTACGACAATGGAATTTGAGGATAAGTAAGATATCGATCATCTCAATATATTCACGAATTTTTATTGAATTCCGAGAAATATCTTATGAGATAGTGAGTATTGAAGAAATGTCTTCCCCAATAATATTTCAAGTATCAACTTGATCGGATGGAAAATCTAGTAGTTATTGAGAAAACAAAATTACAGATGCTCATAACTACTGAACCATCCGACAGATTTGGCCAAATAACGAACCTGACCGAGATATTTGGACAATTAACCTATTCTGAAAATATGAAAATTCTAGCTCATCTCTTTTGGATGTTAGAGAGGATACGGCCGGACAGACTCAATTTTCGCCGCAGATTATTCATTAGGGAGTCGAACCCAATCGATTGAGACCATTTTCGGCTCGATATTCCAAAATTACAGACATTTGGGCAGAATGATAGGCACTATGGGACAATGAGATGCAAATATGAACGCCTAATGAATGAACAAATCATATCTCAAATTATTTCAGCCACCGAGATTGAATTCTATTTCTATGATTTCCCGTTATGAAAAAATTTTTTTTCATCAACATTACGCCAATTGACACTGATTAATGAGCCCGGCATTTGTCAATTGAATATCGATCTGTGATGGCCATCGTTCAAAGAAAATCATCGGTACTTCATGTCATTTCTCTTTAGTCAATGAAAAAATGATCATATCTTTAGATGGAAAAGAGCTACGACAATGAAATTTGAGGATAATTAAGATATCGATCATCTCAATATATTCACGAATTTTTATTGAAATCCGAAAAATATCTTGTGAGATAGTCAGGATTAAAAAAATTTTTTTTGGGAATTTTTTGAAAATTTTCTATCGTGACGATTTCTGCAAAATTTTGCAAGCTCTTTTGTTGCAGTCTCCCTCAACAACATTTCAAGTATCAATTTGATCGGATGGATATTCTAGTAGTTATTGAGGAAACAAAATTTCAGATGCTCATAACTACTGAACCATCCGACGGATTTGGCCCAATAACGAACTTGACCGAGATATTTGGACAATTAACCTATTCTGAAAATATGAAAACTCTAGCTGATTCCTTTTGGATGCTAGAGAGGATACGGCCGGACAGACTCAACTTTCGCCACGAATTCTTCATCAGGGAGTCGAACCCAATCGATTGAGACCATTTTCGGCTCGATATTCCAAAATTACAGACATTCGGGCAAAATGATAGGCACTCTGTTCGGGTAAACAAGAGCGCCAAAAATAGGGTTCTAATTTGAAATACAGAAGTTATGGCCAATTTAAGATCACAATTTTCAACGAAAAATTTGAAACACCCTGTGATATTTTTGAAATCCAAAAGATGCATGAACTTTTCACATCCTTCTTCTTCGATGTTGTAGAAATGGTTTACGCTCAGGATTTTTAAAATAAGAATAATGAACATATTACTGACTTTGTTTTTAATGATTGTTTGGGCTATTACCATCATCTATTGTAGATGTAATGATTTCCGACGTTTCGATAGACATCTTCTATCTTTATCAACTTAAAAAGATCATCATATCACAGATGAGTATATAACATCGTTCATTTTCTTTCATGACTTCTGTCAATTGACTTTTTGAAAATTGATAATTTTCAAAAGGTTTCTTACTTTTCTCCTTGATAAAGATAGAAGATGTCTATCGAAACGTCGGAAATCATTACATCCACAATAGATGATGGTAATAGCCCAAACAATCATTCAACACGAGCTCCATCATCAACAATATCTCGTCATCAACATATTACTGACTGAACATATTTGACTATTTTTCCAGTTTTTTTTTGGATATTTTGAAAACTATTCGATTCAATACAATGGTTTCAACAGAAAGGTATCCACTATTGAATACTTGATCATACCAGGAATGGAAAACTTGAAAAAAATTTTTTTCGTCTAATTTATTTTCACTCCCTGTATAACCGGGAGTTTTTGGGCTTCGAAAATATTTTAGCTCTGTAGAGAACTTCGAACAATATCTTAATCCCAATTTTCAGATTTCAAATATGTCTAGTTCTCCAGAAACATCTAATAGGCACTCGTACTTGGGACACCCTGTATATGATCAATTTTTTAATTCAATTGCAAGATCTTGAAGACTGCACTTTTTCTGTTAATTTTTATTTAATTTCTGAAAGATTTATTATCCTTGTCAAGAATTAATTGTGCAAAATCCTCATATCCGATAACTTCCAAATACCAAATTGATATATATTATGACACTTGTCATAATAAATGTCAGTCGATAATTTTTCCTCTGCTATTTTTTGAATGAAATAAGTATTATATCACAAACTTCCCCAACTATGAATGATGATTTCCCTTTGAATGGCAGACTTCAAACATCAGAAGATCTGAAAAATCGTCACTTGGAACGCAAGACCCGATTCGAAGAATCCTCCTTGCAGATTGGCGACAAATTTTGTGTATTAGATTTGAATATAGAGGGTATTTCTAAGGAATTATATTTCTAAATTAGCAAAGGACTATGGTGCTGAGATTATTCTTCTTCAAGAGACACATGCGGATACTGAAAAAAATCTTCGTCAAAGAGAAACCATAAAAGGTTATGTATTCATTGATTATCTCCTCAGTAAAATTTACGGTTTAGCTTGTTATGTTAAAAAATCATTGATCCACAATATCGAGTTAATCCAAAAAGGCGAATTTGAGGGTGTTTTCTTTATCTCTTTCAAATTTTGTAATATTTCTATCGTTAATATTTATAAACCTCTAAATACTATTTGGCCAAGAAATTTGGAAATGAATCTTCCTCATCCTTCAATTTATTGCGGTGATTTTAATTGACCATTCCAGGTCACGTGGTCTTTTCGGATATTTGACATTTCGTGGAGGACAAACAAAGGTTCTTTTCCATTTATTTACATGTTGATATTTTCAAGATTAAACACTTGTTTTGTACAGTTAGAAGTGGTTAAACGCTTAGAGTTCGTTGATTATACCTGGGGCAGAATATTTTTCTACACTAAGTGTGAAGTGAAGGAGAGATATATTGAAAAACTTGATATAATCGATGGAGTTGATCCTTATCTTTCACCAAATTTGCAGACGTTACCATCCGTTAGACTTATAGACTTATAGTAAGTTATTTTGTACTTACTCATAGCTTCTATACAGGGGGTCAACTGAAAGCCTATAAATCTTTGCAGGCATATAAATATTACGAGACAGGATTTGTACAAGAAGTTTTGATGAGGCAACACAATGAAAATGTTTTCATTGTTTTAGGAAGAGTAAGTTATGCTTCAGATAATCATTTTAATAATGTATCGGTTTAAATGATATTCCTGAGAGTTGGTTTTGCCAATATTGTGAATAAATTGTAAATTATTAGTAATAAAGTGTTCTACAAGTATTCTTGAATTTGCCTAAAAAGTCCTAGTTTTAGAAGTGAGGTGGTTTAATGAATATGATACAGTTGTACTTGTTTCAGTATTTAATAATTAAAAAACAAAATTATAATATTTTAATATAAATGATGCATTTAATCAATCAATTTGTGAATCACACATATTGACAAATGCGCTACAAACTTTGATAATTTTGTCCAATGCACCCAAATGCTCTCAAGATATTGAAAGCATGCTAACAGGAATTGGACCTTGGCAAATTTTAAGTTTCTTCTTCAGCAAGCCCATAACCCGTTCGAAATGAATCCTCACTGTAGCGATATTCCTCGTGTTTTCTAAATCTGCAGGATGAAGTAGATTCTGCCCCTTTATGAAAACGGTAATGTATGTGTCCTCCCAAAATTCCACCTTCATCCCTTATCAAGAACCCTCGATCAGCGAGAATAATATTCTTGAACGGTCTCAGTTTCATCAAGGTAAGAAGCAGTTGCTAAAATTCGGATAAATTACTTCTGTTCGATAAGATTTGTGATTTTGGAAACCTTGTGAAATAGACTGCTTTTGAAAAATTGTTATTAAATGAATCCTCAGTCAATTCACACTTTGACAACCTATTTTCCATGTTATGTATTCGTTCATTGCAGAAATTCAATTGCTGCTCTAAAACCATAATGTCATTGGCCTTTAAGTCAGTTTGTACCACAATCCCAGACTCATCTTCAGAAATAGCTTCTTCATCATAGTCTGCTCCAACTTCCTGTTGTCTTTCAGCAGCCTGTGATTCCAAAGACCATTCCGCATCATCCTAAAATAAAAATTAAATCAATATTAGGTAATTCTCAGTTTGAGGACAAAAAGGCTTACCTGTTTCAAACGTTTAGCACTATTAACAATTCTCTTATATCTATCAACTGCCTGTACAGTCAAAGAATCACTAGTTATATATCCCATGTTTGGGACCCAGTCAGGGTTCGCTATATCTCGGAGTTGGGCTGGTTCTCCTAAGAATAAGATAAAATATTAGCAATTTGAATCTTTTCTTTATACATTATATTAATAGGCAATGAATACATACAATAAATTATTTTTCATACCTGTTATGAAATGTCAAGAGCATATTCTTGCATATTTTTGAGCAGATTCATGAAAATCTTCCCGTCTCAAAGATTTTATCCAAGCTTCTCGACGTTGAAGCGACAATGCCTCAATATGCTGACCACCGGATTATATAATATAACTGCTGGAAGTCTGAAAAATCTTTCTTCATCTCTATTTCCTCTCCTACCACAATTAAAAACTGCACGAAATTAAGGCACTTTTGGTAATAAGGAACATTTCGGTAAAACAGAAAAGCAATAAATGGAAGAATGGCGATAGCTTTCATTATCGGAAATTAAGAGGCCTTTAAATCCAGGTAAAAATAATTTTATTTCGTTTCAAGTACATATTTGGCATTTGTTTGTCCTCCACGACATTTGAGGTTAGCTTTGTGACGTCACCCTGGAATGGTCAATTCTCACCACGTAATGTGGGGTTATAATAATAATGATAGAAGTGGAATAGCTTTAGCTGACTGGATGGAAGATAATAATTTCTATTTAATTTTTGATGGAAAAGATGTACCTTCTTTTCATTCTTCTCGATGGAATAGAGGCTACAATCCTGATCTCTGCCTAGTGTCTTGTGACAATACTTGCAAACCGCTTCCTGTAAAGCGTCAAATTTTAGGAGTTTTTCCTCATAGCCAACATAGGCCTATACTGTTGACTTCAAGAAGTTTAATTCAATATTCAGAATGTTTAAAAAGACCTTGTTGGAATTTCAATAAAGCGAATTGGATTGAATTTGCTAAGAAGGTAGACAGTGATATTAGATGGATTAAACTCACTCATGATAACTATCACAGATTCTTAGGTGTTGTGAAAGCCGCAGCAAAAAAGTTCGTTCCAAGAGGTTTTCGGAAAGATTATATTCCAGGTTGGTCGAAAGAAACCGATAATCTGTACAAGGACTATCAAAAATCACCATGCGTTGATAAATGTGAAAGGCTTATGAATTCTATCAATACAAGCCGAAAAGAGAAATGGGATAGTGTTGTATCAAAAATGAATTTTACACATTCGAGTAGGAGTTCATGGGATATATTGAGAAAATTAGGTGAAGCTACTCCTCTTACCTCCTCATCATCAAAAATTGATCCAAATTTAATCGCACGCCGCCTAGTTAATGTCTCTGAATCGGTCAATTTATCCCAATCTAAAATGAGGAATATGAAGAAAAAATTACAGATATTCAGGAGATCAGCTCCTACTTTAGAACATGTGTCACATCCATTCAATATTGATGAATTGAGGGCTGCTATCAAATCTACCAAATCTCGAAAGGCAGCAGGTTTTGACGGAGTTTATTCAGAATTCATCAAACATTTAGGAAAGAAGGCCTTGTCTTGGTTATTGTCTTTCTATAACAATATTCTGAATTCGGGAATCTTTCCTTCCGAATTTCGTAAGGCTAAAGTAATAGGGATTTTGAAACGAGGAAAAAATCCTTGTGATCCTAGTAGTTATCGATCCATCAGTTTATTGAGTGTTCCTTTCAAGATATTAGAAAGGCTTATCCTTTTTAGAATTGAATCTTCTATAGAAAATGCTTTACAAAATTTCCAGGGAGGCTTTAGGAAAAACAGAAATTGTTCGGATCAGGTTCTCAGCCTTACAACTTTCATAGAATCAGGCTTCAATGATAGGTTGAAAACAGGAGCTGCTTTCATCGATTTATCTTCGGCATATGACACTGTGTGGAAAGATGGATTAATGTTCAAACTCTATACCCATCTGAAATATGGGAAAATGGTACGATTATTAGAAAATATGTTATCTGATAGAAGGTTTCGTGTTTTTATTGACAATAAGAGTAGCAATTTCAAAACATTGAAAAACGGACTTCCTCAAGGATCAGTTACAGCTCCTTTACTTTTCAATTTATATCTAAGTGATTTGCTCACTACATCATCTCAAAAATTTGTTTATGCTGACGACATT
This sequence comes from Micraspis discolor, assembly GCA_030674115.1. Classification (NCBI taxonomy): domain Eukaryota; kingdom Metazoa; phylum Arthropoda; class Insecta; order Coleoptera; family Coccinellidae; genus Micraspis; species Micraspis discolor. The sequence continues at coordinate 110,912 of JARTUT010002219.1, forward strand.
GCTATTGCTTATCAACATTCGGATTTCCATACTCTGGAAAACATACTGTCATCTGATTTGGAAATTTTAAAGAATTATTTTATCGAGTAGCGATTATGTCCAAATTCCAACATAACAGAGGTATCTTGTTTCCAACTGAATAATCATGAAAAATATAGAAAATTAGCTATAACTTTCAATGATTCTCCTATCGAACATAATTTCTATCCAAAATACTTAGGAGTTAAATTAGATTCATCTCTCAATTACAAGGCTCATTTAAATGATCTGAGCATAAAACTGAAAACTAGGAATAATATTGTTCAGAAATTAGCTGGATCGTCTTAGGGTGCTGATGCTTCCACTCTTCGCACAGCAATTCTAGCCCTGGTCTTTTCTGCAGCTGAGTATTGTTGCTCTGTTTGGTTTAATAGTGCACATACACAAAAAATTGATGCATTGAATACATCCATGAGAATAATTACTGGCACCATAAGATCAACACCGGTTCATTGGTTACCAGTATTGTCTAATATTGTCCCTCCCCATATTCTCAGACAGACTGCAGCCCTGAATTCTTGGAATAAATATCATTCTTTTCCCAATTTATTCCCAATTATTTCATATTTTCCACAAAATAGAATTCCCAGATTGAAGTCACGTATACCAATATGGCATAATACATTCTTCAATATGAACATAAGTGATAAAGAATTATGGAAGACTGAGTGGAACTCTTACGAAATGTTCAATAAGTATCTCGTTTCTGATCCTTCTGAAAAAGTTCCTGGTTTTGATCTTCCAAGAATAATTTGGACAGTTCTTAATCGTTTGAGAACAGGTCATGGTTGTACCAATGGCATGCTATTTAAATGGAACTCAATTCCTAGCGCAAGTTGTGAATGTGGAGAAGCAGAAGAAACAATACCTCATCTCATCAATAGTTGTCCCATATATAAATTTCAAGATGGTTTTACGGCTATTCATGATGTTTCCAACTCTTTCTGGGAATGGGTTATAAATTTCAAACGAATATGATACGTATTTTTGTTATTCAGTTCTTTTTTCTGCTTTTGTCTTTTTATTAGCAGATTCAATGTGAGCACCTTGAAGAAGTCTCTGTCTCCATCAATAGAAGATCACTCTTGAAGAAAGAAGTCCCTGAAATATATTTCAGCTTATTTTTGTATTTTCACACTTAGACGGGGAGCCAGGGTTTTTTTAGTGGGGTTTTTTCCCTAGGCTTTTATGTCATACGCCGAATTGTATGACACCCCGTCACTAACCCCTGATCTATATGCTTTATTGTTTGCTAACTAAATATTGTCAGCCAAAAGTTCAAAAGAATATATATATATAAGATTGGAAAGACAATCAAAAATTGAAAATTGTCTTTCCGTAGTGCGAGCTAATCACGTTTGACGCATGATATCCCAGAGTTTCAAGACCTCAAGTGCAACTGTGGACCGGTTTCGAGGTGTGTTGCCTGTCATCAGCACAGTGTAGAACTGAAATCCTGAAGGGGGCTGCCAGTACTCAAAGAATATTGTGAGGCACTCCCAAGTATTCTCCTGAAAGCGCTCCTTGAGGTCTTGAAACTCTGGGATATCATGCGTCAAACGTGATTAGCTCGCACTACGGAAAGACAATTTTTAATTTTCAATTTTTGATTGTCTTTCCTATCTTTCAAGTTAGAACGTTGCGTGCCCGCATATAGGCAATAAAACCTTTGTAGTATATATATATATGTCTTGAAAATTGTTAATGAAATTTGTGTGTATTATTCGTTTATTCTAATCTGTTGTTATAATTATCCGAAGTCTATTTGTTTTATTGTTTTCCGAAATAAATATTAAATATCTACGACTTTTGAATATGCTGTTCACAAATAAACCCTCCAAGTTACTGCCGCGTAAAAGAGTTAATAAAAACCCCGCAATAGCTCCTGACCCCACGTCAGTGTTTTTCTGCATTTTTTAAGGACGGCACATTTTCAAGCTAAAGTACCATTAAATTTTACGAATAAAATTCCAGAGCAATTATCAAATTTCATTGAACTTTATAATTCGCTACTAGGTTAACTTCTCATTTAAATGGATAAATCCAATAAAAGGTTGAAACCGATTTTAATTAACTTTTTTGTCCTATTCAAATATTGAATTAATTCACTGCCAATGATTTGAGATACTCCCTTATTCTTTTTACACTAAGCCACTGATTCCGAAAACTTATGTCGGCCATATTGGTAACACAATTTGGTCTCACAAATTCGAACCTTATGCTCCTTCCTGAGGTTCTTTATTCAAAGATTTTTACCCATACATTTTTTCATGCAACCAAAACTCAATTTACTTTTATCTAATCACCGTGTTCAGGTGGCTAACAAATGCACAGAGAAACATTGATGTCAACAAAACAAAAATTGTTATAAATGAAGACTAATGTACTATATACCCCATAAAAAAAAAAACTCTATCATAAAGTAATTACATATGTAATTACTTTATGATCTCTATAGGTGTTCAGCAAAATGTCCACTAAATGTCCATTTCTGCGATTAGAATCCTGCATATCCAGATTTCGCTTCCATTTGGTAGATGGCGCTCTTACAGTTAACATTCAATTGTACAGGAAAATAGTGCGGTCCAGCTAAAGTACAAATGTGAAGTTCTCTGTAAACATACAAGCCTATATAAAAATGTGCTAACTGAGCTTCAGAGGGGGAGCCACTCAGCCTCCTACAAGTTTACAGTTTAGCAGAAGTTTTCAAACTGTGATAATCTTAAAGAGCAAATATTATAACCAGATTACCGTGGTTTTCATTATCCGAAACGGCGTTTTCACGAGTAACTAAAGCAATAATAACAATAATGCAACCGCTCGTTTCTTGACAGTTTTGATTCAAAAAATGAAAATTTTTCGCAATTTGTATTATATGAGATGTTGGCATGTGTATATGTGTATATTTGGGACCCTATTCCCTGTTCTTCTAGTCTTTTGTTATGAAAAAATACGAAAATTTATCTTATTGAACTTAAACCAATTAAATTGAAGACGATCGCCACTGAAGTAACCCGACATTTAAATAATAGTCTATAATATCTATAAAAAGTAGCGAATTTAAACCGTACTGAATCAAATTCAAAATGATAAGTTCTCAATCTATCGTCTTACAAATTCTCTACATTCAAATTGATTCCATATGCCTTATTTTCTTTTTACTGATATTTCCTCGGTATCCTCTATCTATTCTATAAATCGAAATATCTTTGACTCACTTCGATTCATAAAAATCATCATTTTTGCACTTCAAACAACAGGATTCCCAAGTGTTTTGCAGAAGTTTTTGTATAAAATAATCTGAAATTCAATAACAGCAGATACCTTTGAATCCAAGCAAGATGGGTAAAAGGAAACGAATGTATAGAAAAATTGTTGTGAGTTGACAAATGGTAAATTTTTTAATCACTCTGTATAGCTGACAACCAAGATTCCAGAGCAGTGGCGTAAATCAAACTATTATCCAAGGTCATGCCAAATTTCAAATATTGAGCGGAATATTGTCATTTTTGTAACGCTCCAATTTGATCAATAATTTCTAAAAATGATGTTCAAATCAAAAAACCGTCTAAAGTAGATGAGAGAAAGTAAAAATATATTTATTGAATTATTAAGGAGAATCATAAAAGAAACATTTACATAAAAACTGTTGCCAAATTCTGCATACATACATACAATTTGAAAATATTCTGAAAATATACCTCACACAACCTTATTTTGATCTACCAAATTTGATATTTTTTGCACGAACAGTTTCCATAATAATTTAATAGGCCACTCGTCTTGAGACATCCGATTTATGGCATACAATTTAATTTTATATATATCCACTATATGGATTGCTTTAGCTTTTTTCAATTCGAGATTAGAGTTTGTTCTAAGGAATTTTATTTTGAAACGGATGGATGGACTTCAATATGTAAAATTTCGAATATCTCAGTTTTTTCTATGCACAAGGTCAACTTTATCCCATCAATAAACTTTTACGTGGAGCTCAGGACCTTTTAACTGAGGATTTTCTCTAAACTACTGTATTATACTCTGGATTATAGGATAGTTCGACGGTACACCCAGTTACATTAACCTCTGTTTGAGCTTTCAAGTTACACAGGTCTAATTACACTATTGTACATCTGAAATTTGGAATGCTCCAAAGGGGAATTATATAAAAATTGGACCTTATCTCTACTATAGGTGCGCAGTAATGAACATATGAAATTTGATTGCCTGAATAAAATCCACTACATCCATTTGTTAGTTGACAAGCGTTTGAATAATATTGGAAGAAAATGGATTTGGGCAAAATTTCTGTGAAATTACTAGGCTAGAATGAAAATCGGAAATTATTAGTTTTTGGCGAGAAATTTTTGATGATGGAACTCGTGTAGAATTATTATTTGGGCAATAACCACCATATCATCTTCTGTCGTTTTGAGGGTTAACAATTAGCTCTTAAAAAATTGAACCCCAAACTTTTTTTTTTAATTTTTCCTCTGCTATTTTTTCAAAGAAATAAGTGTTATATCACAACCTTCCTCAACTAAGGATGATGATTTCCCTTTAAATGGGTTCCATAGCAGACTTCAAACATCAGAAGATCTGAAAAATCATCACTTGGACCGCAAGACCTGATTCAAAGAATCCTCCTTGCAGATTGGCAACAAATTTTGTGTATTAGATTTGAATATAGAGGGTATTTCTAAGTATAAGAGTGATTATATTTCTAAACTAGCAAAGGACTATGGTGCTGAGATTATTCTCCTTCAAGAGACACATACGGATACTAAAAAAATCTTCGTGAAAAAGGAATCATAAAAGGTTATGTATTCATTGATTATCTCCTTAGAAAAATTTACGGTTTAGCTTGTTAAAAAAATCCTTGATTCACAATATCGAGTTAATCCAAAAAGGCGATTTTGAGGGTGTTTTCTTTATCTCTTTCAAATTTTGTATTTTGGTTATTCAGTTTTTTTTTCTGCTTTTGTCTTTTTATTTCCATATTCGATGTGGGCAACTTGAAGAAGTCTCTGTCTCCATCAATAGAAGACCACTCTTGAAGAAAGAAGTCCCTAAAATATATTTCAGCTTATTTTTGTACTTTCACACTTAGGGGAGCCAGGTTTTTTTACTGGGGTTTTTTCCCTAGGCTTTTATGTGATACGCCGAATTGTATGACACCCCGTCACTAACCCCTGATCTATATGCTTTATTGTTTGCTAACTAAATATTGTGAGCCAAAAATTCAAAAGTATATATATATATAATTTACAGCCTTGTTCTATCAGTGTCCAAAACTTAAAAAAAATTCTGACGTTCTTTTATTCTTACATTCAAGGCGAGTTTTGTTTCTCCGTTACAGTGTATTTGTATGAAGGAGATCTTAATAAGAAATAATTCACGAATTACGATCTGAGAAAAAATTTCCCTTCTCAATCCTTTGGAACTACTGGGAGGGTTGGGCTGAATAATGAATTCAGTTGAGATATTCATTCCTCAAATCCAACTTGAAAATTGTAGCTCTCTAGCTTATTCGATTCGGAAGTGCGGACGGTCGAACAGATATACAGACAGAATCTATTTGATCTTGGATTTCATCAATGAGTCGAGAAAAGAAATTGATTCCACTTTTAACAAAATATCCGAAAAATACAGACATAATACTCAGTTCAGAGAATAAAAGCGCCAAAAATTATCGAGATTACGGAAATCGTAAATAGCCTCTACTCAAGCTGAACGCCTGAGTTGACCTCTCAGTTTTCTCGAATTTTTATAATCAGCTCATCGTGAACTCATAAACAAAAACATTCAACCAGGTTTAAGCACATGAAAACATAAATTTTTATCAGTAATCGACAACAAGTTGTTTTCCAGAAGCTAGTACGTGTGCACTGGCATCGATGATTTCGAAATTTTCCAGATGGTGTCTAGATAAACTGATAAAGTGATATCATCTGCACGTAATTACGAAATCTTCAATAAAGTTGGTACTTATGATATTCATTCCGCGATATCACACCTGGTTGGTGATTCATATCAACTTCAGACAGGTTTGTCAAATTTTTGTTCACCACAGGCTCTTTTATGAATAAGGGAAAAACAACCTCACTAGAGTTGTTTCTAGACACACATATAGTAATAAAACAAATGTCAACATCAACCTGTATATATTTATAAATAAATAAAATCTCAATTCACTATTTACAATATTCATATATCTATGTAAGTATATACAATTCACAAAAATTTTGGCAAGAAATTTTCCAAAATAATTCGAGTATTTTTTTGGACAAACATACAAATATAGGAACAACTTTATAATCGACCAGATTTTGAACTTCAACATTATTGTCGTTTTTCTCAAAGACAATTTTCATCATCCTTAATTTGGCACTTGGAGATTCACCCAGTATATTTACAATCTCTTATATGTTAAATTCTAGGAATACTTGAATTGAACCTTGAAATTATATCAACGTTGACAAGAAGTGGAACATAATTATGGCACTTGTTACATTAGCTATTCCAACAGTCAATCGTTATCATCTTTCTTTTTTCTCAGTTTACCTTCTCTTTGTATTGTTTTGGTTATTTGATCTACACTTTCCGTTAATTGTGCAGGATCATCGTCTTTGACTATATTAGACAGAGTCATAATGTAGGAACAAGCGATCCTTAACACAGATAGTTTTGACAGTTTTTGATTATGGGAGTATGAAGGTATAGACTTTCGTAAGGTGTCAAAAGCTGCACTTATTGTATGTACTCTAGTTCTCTCCTGGCATTAGCCTCTATTCTTCTTTCCCTAGTCATGTTTTTGTAGTTTCTCTGCTCCCTTTTCCCAGAAGTACTTTCTGCTCTTTTGAGGACTGGAAAAACCTCAGAACTGCTCATGAGTAACCTCTCAGTGTCAGGGTGAGAAATACATGAAACCTGAGGGTGAAAAGGTACTCTAGGAATATCCTGCCTCGATGTACTTGCACAAACTACTTCAGGTTCCTTCTTAACATTAACTTCAGTCTTTTGGCACTTTTTGATTAAAGCTACGGGTTCTTCAGGGTCCAATTTTACAGGTGAAGGTGGTCTAAAGTACCCACTGTTCGAGAACGCGAAGGGATGCACTAAAGGAACATGTGGCACAATGAATCTAGGTTCTATTCCCTTCACAGTTTCACACTCCTCTTCTCTTTCAGTTTTCACAACCTGCACGAAATCCTTCACTTCCGGTTTTTTAACTTCCTGTTTCGACTTGGGACTCCACGGTCGGAAGGGGGCGCTGTCACTATGTTTTTCCGATAACTTTTCAGATTGAACTTTGAGGCACATCCGCTTTTTGAGTGGACCAGTAAATTTGTCTGGAACTTTCCTGGGCTCTGAACATTTTCTTTTGTTTCTGGATGAAATAGGGGTGACTTTGACTTCTACGCTGTCCTCGCTGTTATCTGTGGGGGAATGGATGTCCTCGAAGAATTCTTCTTCTTCCGTGGACCCGAAGTCGACTTCTTGAAGCTTGGACATGTTCGAGTCTGAAAATAAAACCACTATGAGTTTCATGTCATGAATATATGACTATTTAGCATCCCATTCTTATTTCAGAATCAATATAGGGTTTTTAGTTGAACTTTTCCTAGATGTGCCGGAATTTTTTTTACCAAGATGCACTATGAATTCAAGATTGCTTAGTGGTGCTCTTAGAAATCAAAAAAAGGTTATATTTCAAGGAATATCAAAACGTTCATAGATTTTTTGAAATGTCAAGAGGGAATCCGAATTTTGTTTGCAAAAAGAATATGGTTTGTAATAGATCCATGAACAGTTTTTTCATTTTGGGCACTAGAATTATAGAGGTTATTGGGACATTTCATGACACTGAAAATGCTACGAAGGAATTCTTTTCACACAATGTATTGGAGAAAATGATCGGAATCTGAATCCCTTATACATTAATTATTCTTAGAAAATATCAATACGTTTGCACTATTTGAAATCGACCTAGGAGAAAAATTTTTTCATTGTGATTTATCTGGGTTTCCAATTTTGAAGATTTGATTTCACATAATAAAAGATAAATGATTAGACAATAAAAACATATGGGTTCCCAACTGTAAACATACAAGATTGAGGTTGATATCGAATTATATACCTTTATTAAATGAGAAGTATTATATTGCCATATTGGTAGGGTATTACACTAGGATATGGAAATATCAGAGTAGAGAAAAATATTTCATTAGTTGAGAGTTAATTGACAACAACTAAAAATACATCCTCGAAACAAAAAATCCGTGAAATATTGTGTTTTACGTATACAAAATATTCTGAAGGAAAAATTGAGTTTATATTGGTTCAACATAAATTTCTATTGGCCATTTTTTTCGGTATATTTGGAAATTCCATGTTTAACATCATATCACAATCATGGAAGGTTGCAATAATTGAGAATATTATGAATGGTGAAACTTCTATTATACCTACATAATCGTAAAACCTCCAATGTCAAGATAAGAACACAATGAATTTCAAACTTAATTCATAGAGTATTTCATTTTCATTACCTATTCGGAATCGATAAGAAAAATCAATCGAACATATGGCTATGAATGAACCTGTTTTCAGATTATTGAAATCAATGTTCAATGGCTATTTAATTCGTTTTTTATAATTGTTACCGATGAAATTTTTCTATGAATATGATGATAGATGATTTGATTACAAATAATAATTAGAAATCGGAATGAAAGCGAAGATATGAATACAAGATGGATTCATGAAAGAAAGTTTTCTTATTGCATTTATCAGAATTTTCAACTGGTATAAAAAAGCGTATCAATAGGGAGCTTGATGTAGACGATGACACTTGAGATTTCATATTTTGCAAATATAATATAATATTTGCAAAATAGATTTATGATATGATAACGAATGTACCTAATTGATTCATGTAATACAAATTGCATCTCGTATAATTTCCACTTTATATTGAAGTTTTCTATTCCATTAACATCTCTGAAATTATAGATTAAGTTCCAATTTGAATAAAGGTATAGGTATGACAAAATCTAAGTCCATTCATATTTTTTAAATATTCATCAGAAGAAAGTTTTAATTTTTGACTCTCCATAATACGTTGTCCCTTGTTTCGCAGCAGTTTCATCAAATAAATCGGTTTAGTGTTAATTACAGCACCCTGAAGATGGTGACTATTTGCAAGTATATTTATAAAAGGAATAGCTTTCTTCTGTTACTTCAACAGCTGTTTTGAATTTCGAATATTGTGATGCAGAATCATGAGTCAAATTTGAATATGTCCGGCGGTGCGTATTTATATGCGATAATTTCAAAGCTGATGAACAAAATTTTATTTTCATGGTAGATTGACTGAATACATATCTGGACTAACTTTGTTTTTGGTTCAAATCCGCTCAATATTACGTAGTTATAGGAATCTGAAACTTCGTTTCCTCGAGAACTTGAAAAATATGCACCCGTTCAATTTGTAACTCCAAACTAGTCTGAAAAACGTTGAAAGAAGACGGAGCCTCTCAAATTTCGTATAGATCGTAGGGCTAAGAACATTGCAGAATATTCCACATTTTTTTGAAATATTCGGTATATTTCAACAAAAATTCGTGTTTATTTGTGGTTATTAGATTATCCATGCTCCGGAATATCATCACTCTAGCGTATAACTCAAAGAAGATGTATTGTGTTATCTTATTGACTGAGATTACAGAACTAAATGAATTTGAAAATGAGTATTTAATGTATTTCCATGAATTTTAAAGAGTAAATTTTTTTGGGGGATTTTTAGCAATTATCGTCATTTCAATCACGAATTTGATGAATTTCAACAAAAGAACTCAACTATAGATATCTAGAGACTCAATCTATCTTGAAACCTACATGGGAAGCACATGCCGACGGATAAAATGAACTTCGACCAAGAATTTTTCATAAGGTAGTCGAGCTCATTTACGGCTCTATATTAAAAATTTAGAAAGCACTGACGTGAGGTCAGATTGCTTTGGCGCTCTTGTTGACCTACTTGCGAGTTAATATTCAAACCTTAACAAATCAATAAGCTCTCTGATCGGGTGAACAATAGTCTTTTTCCGTACTATGGGACAATGTGATGTATATATGAAAGCCTAATGAATAAACAAACCTTTATCTCAATTTGAAAATAACTACTCATAATTTTCACCAAATTTTGTTCTATGCTTCTCCTAAAAACCTACGTCATTGTTTTTCTGAGTTTTGACAACTCCATCAAATTCTTTCTCTATGATAAAAAATTTTTTGATTAATATTACGTCTGTGCTTTTCTGAATTTTGACAACGTCATCGACATCGAATTCTACCTCTATGAATTCTATGAAAATTTTGACTGATATTACGCCAACTGACACTGATATCTAGGTCCGCAAGTTGTCAAACGAATATCGATCTGTGATGGCAAATCTTTCAATGACAAAACTCGGACTTCATGACATTTCTATTTTTCTCTTGAGTAAATGAGAAAAATGATCATATCTTCAGAAGGGGGAAAGCTACGACAATGAAATTTTAGGATGAGTAAGATATCGGTAACCTCAATATATATACGGATTTTTATTTGAATCTAAATGAAGTCTTAGGAGATATTGAGTATTGAAAATTTTTTTGGGAATTTTTAAAAATTTTCTAGCGCGACGATTTCTGCGAAATTTTGCAAGCCGTTTCGTTTCAGCCTCCTCAATAACATTACAAGTATTAACTTGATCGGATGGATATTCTAGTAGTTATTGAGGAAACAAAATTTCAGATGCTCATAACTACTGAACCATCCGACGGATTTGGCCCAATAACGAACTTGACCGAGATATTTGGACAATTAACCTATTCTAAAAATATGAAAACTCTATCTGATTCCTTTTGGGTGCTAGAGAGGTTACGGCCGGCCGGCCGGACAGACTCAACTTTCGCCACGAATTCTTCATCAAGGAATCGAACCCAATCGATTGAGACCATTTTCGGCTCGATATTCCAAAATTACAGACATTCGGGCAAAATGATAGGCACTCTGTTCGGGTGAACAAGAGCGCCAAAAATATCAGAAGTTAGGGAACAACGTTAGCACGCTGTACCACTATTAAAAAGTGCATTTTTTTTCTCTTCCAAAGATATACACTGTGTCAGTAAAGTATAAAACAAATTCATTTTTAGCTGAATAGACCATTTCAAGAAATAAACATGAAACACGACAATTTTTTATTACTTTTGCCGTATTTTAAAATATTAATCTAATGTACCGAGTGAATTACTTTCGAGAAATGACGTCACCATCTTTTTTTTAATGTAACGCTCCGTCCCCCATTTTGTCTCCATTTTCGGATTACTCGCACTGAGCTGATTCGAAGAATGTATCACATGTAGACTCCAATTGGTACAGGTGGGCAAAAATACAATAAATTTGTGTGAGTTCATAAAGTAACGGGTTACATTCCTTATTAGTCTAATTAACAATATTATCAAAAATACTTTGAATTTGTACACCGTTTGGGTTAATGTCAAATACATAAGGGCTGCAGTTTGAACATATAGTATAGTCGTGTATTCCATCAATAATGTTATTATCATGATCATATTGTATTTTTGATGACCCTGTACCAATTGAAATCAACATGTGATACCTTTTTGGAATCAGCTCAGCTAGAGTTATCCGAAAATGGAGACAAATTGGGGTGTTTCATTAAAAAAAAATTACGGTGATGTCATTACTCGAAAGTAATTCACCCTGTATATTAGTTTAATAATTTTAAAACACCTTTCAGGATTATTTCCTAAAATGGTCTGTTAAGCTAAAAATGAATTTGTTCCATACGAACACAGCGTAGATCACGATAATTGCAAATATTTTGAGGAGCGTAGGAGGTAGGAAAATTGAAAAATATATAAAGTTGACGCTAATTTAACAATGATGAATGCAATTTCTGGAAACAATAAGATGAATTAAATTTTTAACACTGAACCACAAAAGCTCCGCTTTACAATTTGGTGTAAGAAACTTGATTCCAATTCGAAAAGCCATGCTTTATGTCAATATATTCTGAATGAACTATAGATCTCAATATTTCTCTTATTATTGTGATATTTCAATTATGTAACATAGAAGTTTCATCTATGATTTGCTCAATATTATCAATGCTTCACAATTTTTTCATTATTTACAAAAATCAGATTTAAAACTTGTATATTCTACTATAATAATGAATCGGGTTTTTTATATGGAGGGGTGGACTTTTCTACATGGTACTTCCGTTTTATTGAAATAAAACCCATTAAAAAATTTTCTGGCCAACTTTACGCACTTTAATGTCATTCATCATTATTTCCATATTTATACAAAACATCATGATGAAGATTCCTTACCTTCAGAAAAATATTCCAACGTCCTCAAACCATACGTCATAATACAATAAAATGCATTTAAATATCACAAATATCCTTTTTAATCCAAAAGTCTCACTGACTCCTCACACACTTTGCTCGTATTTGGTGCACCGAAAATACTTTTGTTAATCCCTCTCGGAGGACTAGCGAAGTGTGTTGTTGCACTATGCAGTCGAGTCGACGATGCGTATTGTTTCGTTTTGAAGAAGCGCTGGTGGTTAGGTTCACGAGAGATGCAAGTTACCAACGCGAAGGTCCAAAGAACACTAAGTCGACATGGATATTGTGTTGTAAAAGGTTGAAGGCGGACCCGTAGGCGCCTTGTACTGGCGCCAGCTGTCTCGTCTCTACGCCGGAGTGTGAGAAGTTACAGTCGTGCTGGGCGAGGAATGTAGACTTTTGGCAGGTGCTCCGATATAGGATATACCCCTAATCTGACGATGTTTTGTACGGAGACAGGTCCGGATTGTCCCCGGAACGTTTCTGCGTTTTTGGTAGATATATTGGCAATGAGCAATATAGAATTAATTATCAGTGGAATGATTTAAGAAATGTAATATTTAAGTCGCATGTTTAGTTCATTATAGCTGCGAAAATATTGCTTTTAGTTAAAATTTTTGTGTTGTAGTAGTCAACTTTATTTATTGTCGTATATAAGTATTTACTCTGTATAACAAGTGATTGTACAACAGCATTTTATGTGCAGGGTTTGATTATATTTACAATGTTATATAATTCTTATATTACCTTCGAAAAATAATTTATTTCTTTTCCCCACTCATTTTCTTGGCTGTGCTTCAATTTTTGTTCTGTAGGTCCTATCTATACACCCCAACAATTAAAATTGACCTTATATACCACATGTGATGTATCATTTACTGGTGTTGGTGATTTTAATTTTCTATATAGGTGTTTAATTTGAATGTATGGTTTTTGAGCTATTATGACGTTGCTATAGGGTTTCAAGATATTTTCTATTTTTCAAGATAGAGAAGGTACGTATGTATCGGTGTGAATGTGATCGGTTCTTCTTTTTTATTTGGTGAATTTTCATTGCTTTATAATCTGTGTGTACTTTCTTTTATTATCTTTTTCATTAGAATAGTAGAATAGAATAGTAATTTATTTTCTATATCATTACATATGAAAAGAAAACAGGTCAATCACAATCTCAATTAATCTCAATTACCTATCACACACATAATTACAATTGAGAGCGACAGGCTGTCTCAAATTCTTCAATACTGTAGGGCTCAATTTTCAAAATTATTCTTTGAATTTCTCGCTTAAAGGCTTTACAGTCAATTAAAACCTGAACATGTTTTGGGAGCATGTTGAATATTTTGATAGCCATATAGGTACAATTTTTTTCAAATAAACTTAATTTATGCACAGGATAGAAATAGCGAAATGTCTGCCTTGTATTATTGTTATTCTGATAATCAATAAAGTAAGATTTATGCTTTCGCAAGAACACTAGGATTTTATAAATATACAATCCGCAAACAGTCAAAATATTTTTCTGTCTAAAAACTACCCTACAAGACTGTCTATAACCCAATCTGAAAATAACCCTTATTGCCCATTTCTGTATGATAAATACCCGGTGTGCAGTCGGACATCCTCCCCAAAAAATTATTCCATAACTAAAAAGTGACTGAAAACTAGAGTAGTAAACAGTCTTAAGAATTTCCTGATCAACATCTTCCCACAATATCCTTAAACGAAAAACAACAGAACATAACCTTCCTGTAACATAATTTATATGCTCTTTCCACTTCATGAAACAATCTATATATAACCCAAGAAATTTCACAGTTCCAGAAAATTTGTTGACCTGACCACTATAGCTGAAAGACTCAGGATATTGTAAAGATGACTTGTCTGAGGTGAAAATCATGTATTCTGTTTTCTCTGTATTTAAAATTAAAGCATTTCTAATACACCATTGATTAACTATATTTAAAAGCATGCATTAGTGGTAGAAGATTGTTGTTTTTCAATAAAATTGAGGTATTGTATAATTTTGATATTTTTTGGTGACCTTAGTATCAATGTGTATTAGCGTTTAGAGGTTTCTTTTCGGTCAAAATTTCAGAGAGTCAATAAGACGTTTCGATTTTATTTTAAAATCATCTTCAGGGCTATTGCCAGTTGGTTTATATTGTCAATTCGAAATTTAAAAACAATTAGGATGAAATAATAAAAGACATCATATACAGTTGACTGAATTGTAAGAAATTTTTGAAGATGATTTTATAATAAAATCGAAACGTCGGTCTTTTGTCTAATTGAGTTTCTGAAATTTTGAACGAAGAGAAACCTCTAAACGCTAATACACTTATTGTATAATGGTAGGTAAGTATATAGGTGATGCTGCTTTTAGAGCTCTGTCAATGTACCCGATCATAATAACTTTTTTGTGTTTGTGGATATGTGCTGAGTTGTAATCTATTATTCTGTCCTTGTATATATCCTTATCAGTTATTTACTCTCATAAGTGTCATGTCTAGTAACACCACCATCATACAGGTTATTACCTCACTTTTAATGAAAAACAACTATCCACTATCACAAATAAAAAGATAATAAAACAAGTACACATAAATTACACAACACCGAAAATTTACCAAATAAAAAAGAAGAATAGATCACATTCATACCGAAATGATAGATCAAACCTCTATGTTACATAAATCATAAGATTTATAATAATAAGAGCAATACTGAGATTTATAGTTCATTCAGAATATACTCTTATAAAGAGTGGCTTCCTGAATCGGAATAACGCAATTTAATGAAATTAGTGAAGCGGAGCTTTTGTTGTTCAGCGTCAAAATAATATTTATTTTATTGGTTCAAGAAATTGTTATCATCACTGTGAAAACAGCATCAACTTCATATATTTTTCAATATACCTTCTAAACTCTACAAAATATATGCAATATATCGTGATAAATATCTTTGGAAGAGAAAAAGATTTTTGCGCTCTTGTTAATAGTGGTAGAGCGTGCTAGCGTTTCGTCCTAACGTCTGATAGTTTCTAATATAAAATCGGAAATGGGCTCGACTCCTTTATGAAATACCCTTGGTTAAACATCATTTTATCAACATCAACATTTTCAATAATATGGAAATCACCTTATTTTTTTTATGAAAGATACAATGCTGAAATTCAAGGATGATCTGAATATTAATCACCTCGATATACATTCAAAATTTTGTGGATCTCTGATTAATATTTTATGGGGTATGGAGTATTAAAATACATTTTTGGGAGTTTTTGCACAATTGATCTTCGAATATGGTGCTTATGTCTAAATGTCTGAATATTTATGATAAAATGGTTTAAATTGTTTTATTGAAACACACTGATAAAGAATCCGTAGTCAAAATCGATTCTGTCCGAGCGTCCATCAGTAGGTACGGTTATGTCCAAACGGAAATACCTAGAAAGATGAAATTTTTAAGTTAGGAGTTTTTATTAGGCCAAATCGACACAGTAGTTTCGAAGTAATAACAATTTTTTTTTGTTACACTTGACTTTTGTTTGATGCACTACTATCATACAAGTACATTGATATCATTTTTATCTCCGAAAAATTAATACTTTGTAACGCCCCTGTATATATTTTTAAACTTTTTCTAGTTATAAATTCTCAAGGTCTTGGGTTCTAATATAACTGAATGCCTGTAAAATTTGATTTCGAATATTCACACTGTTCTAGGCAATAAGGATGATCTTGTTCTTGGCTTGGGCGCCAGAATTTTTTTTTTTATAGGGATAAAAATTCAAACTCCCACAAATAAATTTTAATACTAAATAAGGACTAATGACAATGCCTAAAATTCAACTCCGAATATAATTCTAGTACATTTGTGCTCAATCAATATAAGGAAAATTCGATATAATCTAATTTATAAAGCTGGCTGTTTCGTGAATGCTATTACTATGGATACAGGTGTACTTGCGGTTATAATATTTCCCATAAATGAATGTCAACTTCACTGGACCATATTGACAGCTTCTTCCATAACAGATAAGATTATTATCTCTTCACAAATTCAGAGATATAGATTGATTTTTTGAAAATTGGATAATTACCTGTTATATTATAATTATTATATCAGTCATTGAGTACCACAGTCATCAAGTACCAGTTACAATGTATTGGTCACGTTCCTTGGTTTCCGTCCATAAGTGCTCAGGTCAAAACCGGTCCGACCCCAATATGAATTTTATCATTATGTGGGTAAGAAGTGAGATTTTAAAATAAATAATTACTCCCACGTAAACAAGAGCTCTAAAACTATTTAATCCAATATCACTCCTTTCTTAATTTTATTTATATACAATTTCCGCAGAATTTCTGAGATCCTTTCTGTTTCATACACATTCAAACATATTTCGAGTTAAAAATTCATCGGATGGATATTTCAAGAATGATTGAGGAAAATAAAGTTTAGAACTGCTTAACTATTCGACGGATTTGGTCCAATAAGGAAATTGGCCGAGATATTTGGACAATTGAATTATTCTGAAACTATGGAAACTGCAGCTCACCTTCTTGAAAAGGTTGAATTTATACGGCCATACATATGAGGTCTGTAAATCAAGTAATGAGATCGGCAACGTTGCGTTTGTTCTGGCTACATGGGGCTTTGTGGGGCGGTAGAGGAACATGTCATCCACCTTCAGTACGAGTTTGACATTGCTCGAGTCCTTTGGTTTTGCGTAGCGATTATTTTTGTGAAACAGTTTTTTCTATTGTGTTCTGCAAATGAATGCCATCAATTTCGAGCATAAGTGTGTTATCAGGTTTTGTTTTAGACTTTGGCATGATGCAACGGAAACTCTTCTCAAACTTCAGCAGGCCTACGGAGACAGTGTTTTGTCACAAACCTAGATTTTTCGGTGGTTCAAGGCATTTTCAGATGAAAAGTATTCATTTTCAAGAACCGATGAAAATATCGACATAATCCTGGATCTTGTGCATTCAGATCGACGGTTGACTGTCAGAATGATAGAGGAAGAGTTAAATTTGAGTCACACCACCGTTCATCAAATTTTGACCAATGAATTGGGGATAAAAAATCTAAGCAAAAATGGCAATTTCAGTAAAGGAGTTTTTGGCCAGTGAGAACGTTCCTGTGGCTACTCAGCCTCCTTATTCGCCCAACTTGAGTCCTTGTGACTTTTTTCTCTACCCAAAGTTGAAAAATTACCTCAAGGAAATCATTTTGGGACAGTCGAAAAAATTCAAACGGCTGTAACCGACCAACTGATGGGTTTTTTCAGTATCGGAGTTCCAGAACTGCAATAAGAAGTGGAAGAAACGTCTTCAGCGCTATGTGGCCTCAGAAGGAAGTTATTTTGAAGGTTATAATATTTAATTTTAATTATTTTTGTGTTAAAAATAAAAAAAAATCAGTCTCATTACTTAATTTACTGACTTCGTACTTAAGTTTGAGCACGAATTCCTCATTAAGAAGTCAAACAAAAATTTGTTCATATATGGATGTTATTAATATTCTGAATTTTCAGTTTCAATCTTCGTAGAGTAATTCTATGAGAAGATATATGAGTTTCTTCATTTAATGGTGTTACATAGTTAAATAGAATGAAGTTCAGAAGTAAGAGGAGCAATAAAGTTTTGCGCTTTTTATTTTCAATTTTCAAACCAACATCCATATTGAACTTTCTCCTCAAGATCTCAATCATAATTGCTTCGAGGATAATATAAATCTTATCATATTCTATCAATAATAGTTCTTTTGTAAGTTTGACTTGAATGAAAAAGGTATTTTCAAGGGCAAGAGCTTACTATAAAGAAGATAACTATTTCCAATGGTGAAGACACACTTTATCTTGATGTGAAAGTTTGGGCATGGAACTAAACTAATGGGAGACTGTGAGTGGTTATTTTTATTACAAATGTAGGATTCTAAATTCTTCTGCATTCATTGTGACGGTTATTTCAGTATTACAGTGTTCAAGATTTTGGGTTGAGACTTCAAAACAAGCGCGCAAAAGCTCTTGACCTCAAGCCAGTGCTTTTCTCTATTTTTTGGAAGAGGAACATTTTTTCGGAAGCCAATAATTTTCGGAGGAATCATACTTTCTAAGATAAATATTCTAATCAAATTCTCCAACTTAACGACAGTCCTCCATTCATCAACGGAAGTGATTCGATATGGAATTTCAAGTGTAGAAACTTCAACGATAATTATGAAGTTACGGAAACTGTAATGTCACACATGAGGGAATAAATTTTTCGGTTCATTTAATGGACCCACACTCATTCGGACAGAAATATCTCAGGAGAACGTTTATTCGTTTACATTTGAATGATCGTCAACGAGCTAATTGAGTTGCTTCAAACAAATCTTTTCTGTAAACCTCGGAACTAAATGTTTCTTTAACAGTTGTCTTATTGTTCGGAAGACAGTTATTATTTTTAGCTTCCAACACTCAATTAAAATGATAGGAAAGATTTGTGATATTTTTGCCCTGTTTGAAAGGAAATTTTTGAAAATAATCCGATAACGCTAAAAAAATATTTAGACCTAATCGTAAATTTGGGCATATTTAGACCTAATCGTAAATTTGGGCATATCATAAGCGTAGTTACAAGAAGACAGAAATTCATTCAGCGAAAATTTGGGTTTGTATCACTTATGTATTGAAAATTGATGCAAAGAAATTAAAATAACATGTTACCCCAAAGATATAAACTGATTATTCTTGATGCTGTTAGTTTATTCACAAATATTTCAATTGATTTAGTATCAAGAATTATTCAGTCTGAGTGGACCAAAATAAGTCAAGTCACATCCATTGAAAAAACTTTGTTCATGTCCATCATTAAATTTTTGTTTGATTGCAGCTATTTTGTGTTTAGAATAGACTTCTATTCCCAAATTTTCGGATGCTCAATGGCTAGCAAACTCAGACCCATCCTTGCCCAGATTGTCATGTCAACACTACTAAAACACTGCATCACAATAGAACCCTTCTTAGTTCCAATCGCTTACCAATATTTAATATTCTTTTTTCGATTCCTGAACACATTACTCTTGAGACTTTTCAACAGTTTTGACCCACACATCCAATTTACAGTTGAAGAAGAAACTGACACGTTGACTACGGAATTTACGATACAGTTTATGCACCATTTGTCTGGAGGGAACTTGCTTATTTGGAAAGCACTGTCGAAATTCTTCGAAAATTTCAGCATAATCTCCGTCAAGTTTGAGATAAAAGTGTGCAAATAAACACGTTATTCTTTCGTGTACTCTACACGCGCAGCCATGGCAATAAACGCACTGTGAACGTACACAACAACACTACTACACGCAGACAACTCAACTCGTTACGTTTCATTTGCCTTTTTCCGCCCTGGCCGCGAATACGTACAATCGTGAATACCAGACAGTGTAAATCAACTTTTGCCGCACACTGGATTTTAAAAGTCCCATTCAATTTGCCGTAGAATTCAATAAAGATTATATAATGAGGTAATAAAAAATATCGAATATGTCAGTATGAAAAATATTTAGATAACATAATGACAATAAAGCATAGAGAAACTAGGTATCATCTAAAAAAGTAAGTATTCATAGATCATATTTGAATTTTTTAGAGCTGTTTTTTGGTTGCTATTATTTTCAGTTATGTAGCATACACCAAAAATAATCTTTTATCCTAATTATGGTTGCTACATATGATATTTATCTCATCCAAATTAAAGAAATGATCGAGCATAGATGAATGGATCACTATGCACATCTTTTTTTTTGTATCAAAAGTCAACTTAATCTAATCGTTGTATCAACTATAAATCCAATCATTCTTGGGGTATACACACAAATCTTATAAAAAGGGTGTTCCGTAGAATCAGAAATATTTGTCATGTTTTAAGTTTTTAAATAATAATGAAAGAAAAGTTTTTGATATATTCAAATATAATTGTGACACTAAATCTTCTGTTCAAAATGTCTCCATTCTTCAATAAATGGTACCAATAATGAAGAGTTTCAATCCTGTTGTATCAAATAATATCGTTCAAACTGAACCCATAAAAGCAAAAAAAAAAATGTTAGCCTACCTTTTTTTCCCAACCAGACACCAAAATTGGACTATATTTTTCAAAACACCAATAATATAAAAGTTAGAAAATGTAACACTTTAATGGTTGGTAAATTATACAATAGAATCAAAGTCAATTTGAATAAACTTTCTTGATCAGACTTTATTTATATGATTTCGTGTAAAGGTCATAACAATGTCTATAATGGAAAAACATCACAATTACTAAAAATTGCCTTATATGAAAGCAACACCAGATTAAGACCTGAAAGATGTGCAGCAGCGAATCATTCATATGCACTCGATCTATTATGATCAGATAGAGATCATGTAGCAAACATAATTATAAGAAAATAATATTTCTTGAAATATGCTACATGAATAAAAATAACAAAATGTACAAAAAACACAGATCTAAAAATATTAAAGGTAATTCCTGAATACCTACTTTCGTAAGATGTCACCTAGTTTCTCTATTCTATATTGTAATCATGTTATTTTCATCAATTTAATACAGGATATATTTAATATTTCATTAAGTCGAAAAAGAGGTCCCATAACTCTTAATCAATTTTTTCAAATAATATTTTTAAATGTAAGTTATATTTTATTAATGTGCTCAATATTTAAACTTTGTATTCGTATTATCTTGATGAAGAACCGCATAAGGATTGAAACATAGATTTCCAAGTTTGATTATGAATAATCATTGCCCTCGAATTGCCGAGTACCTTAACACATAAACTTATTTCAAACTTCTATATATAGTACAGTTTTAGATCAGAAGATTTTTTAGGTACGGCAAGAGGTCGAATGAGTGAATCGGAAAATACGGCCCTGTGCTTGGAGGCGGGTGATTTGTAGAGAAATCTCTGCACCTGTAATGAAGGCCCTTTAGACCTGCCCAACGTTTAGGCATAATAATATCCCAACAATTATAAACGTTATTCACCCGAACGGTTAGTTGTCATATCTCGATCCTATTTTTCTATTTTGATGCTTTCAATTAGGTTGTTTTTCGCGTGTTTCCCAACGTATTTCACACAATTATTATGAACAGGATGAGAGTATTCGAATTGAAATTAAAAGTTTTGAAACGTGAATTCGTTTTTCTTTTCGTAAGTGATTTGTTTCAAAACAGAAAAAAATATACCTACTGCAATGTCCGATTCAGAGAATGTCGTACCCAGTGACATCGAAGAAGTAGCTCAATCCGCGTTATCTACAATTATTAGTATAGAAGTATAGAAGCAAGTGTGAGTTGTCCTTTGCCAAATTCTGTTCATGGTGTGAATAAAGAAGGATAACCGATTTGAACGGAAAGTTTTGTTAGCGTAAGAAAAAAAGGGTGGAGCATATTTTCGGTGTTATGAACGTAATTGTGCTTGAAAAAAAATGTTGACATCAAGAAGTATACAAATTTACTAGTTCATTCAAAACGATCACTCTGAAAGATAAAATATTTGCGATAAAGAAAACATTGCCCATTTTCTGAAAGATGCTGTCGATGAACAACAATTAATGAATAAGGTAGCGTTGATCGGTGGAAGTGGTGAAGCTCTCCAAAAAGGTGAATTAACTTTTCTTCACGTAGAAAATGTATTGTTCTAGGTGAATTTGTTTCCAACACGAAGAAGTATTTCGAGAATTTACTATAACCGCTGGGTTTTTGACGGTATAAATTGCATCGAAGAGGTTAAAGAATATGTTAATCTGAAGTCATCGAATGGTGAGCATGAGAGATATTTTGTGAAATATTTGAAAAGATGATGTGCAACCTCTAAGTTTAAAACACATTTGTAAATTTGCCAAAAATTATTGCCAAGTTTTTAAAGTCAAATCCCTCTTTGTATAAGGGACACTGTTTTCGACGGTCATCGAGTATACATATATACAGGGTGAGTCTATGACCACTGCTTTAATTTTAACCATAGGTTCTTGAGATCAAAAGAAACACTTCTTCCAATACGGTTTTTCCATATTCAGCAGCGTTAAAAAGTTATAAGCATTTTAAGTTTTCACATTGGGAAAATACCCCTCTGTAGTCCAGTTTAATTTGAATGAAAAATACCTTCCACAGTATCCACTATTGAATCGGAATTATTTAAAAACATTATTTTTCCTTTAAAAAAATGATTCACACAGTCATGTCTCATCCGATGAGATCCACATTCAGAAGGAAGATACGAAATACTAATATTCTGGTAAAAAAAATTCAACACCATAAACTAGATTTTTGTTGTTCTACCTTAATTTCTTTCTACTTCAAGATTATGAACCATTCCTTTCTAGTGAGAACTTTCAAAAATTATTAGATATTATCATCATACATTTGTAATTTTCTTCTTAAGATATCCAATTCATGAAAACCATCATTTCTATGAAAATTTCCAAGGCATGAGGTTGTCACATTGCTTTTTTTTCACTCAAATCCAGAAAAAATCATCGATGATTTTCCAAACACTGATATTTCCGAAGTTTCTTCTCCTTGACAGAGACCAGTGGACAGGTCTATGAGGTCTCTTGATATCATAATGTTAAAAATGAAATGAAAATCTTTTTCGATATATTCAACAACAATGAATGATGTCACTACGAATATCTATTTTAAAATGATGTTACTTGGCTTGATGATTATTTTCTGTACTGAATCCCAATAACAATTTACTTGGATAGATTACAAGTAGTCCCAAATTTGGGTGTGCAATTATACTTTCTTGAAGAAATTGAGTTTGATCACCTAAATTTGTTTCTGAAAAATCAACTACGTGCTCTTTAATAAAAAATTTTTTGATGGATAATCAATATGAATCTATTCTGTTCAGACTATAATTTATTACTGAACATGCGTACATTTTTGGTTTTTATAATCAGAGTATTTGTTTCAATTATGTAAACAAAAACATAAAACTTGAATAATGGTTATTCATAGATTATGTCAAATTTTAATACCTTACCATAGAATATTGATTTATTACCGAACCCCAGGAGAGAAAAAATTAATAATTGCAACGTTTTTTTAAATCAAAGAAAATATCTGTAACCATTATTGATCTTTAGTTATAATTTTTCTCAGTATAACTAGAGTGAACTATTATCACATTAAAATGTTATTATAACGTCTCTGTGGTGGGTAGTTCCCAATAAAATAGTGTTTTGTGGTTCCTTGTTGTTTTGATTCTGTTTGAAACTGTCAACAGTTATTACAATCTTTCTCCAAAAGAAATGTTGAAAATATAGTAAGTATAATTTCGATAGTTTGAAATTATTCAAGTCAGTATGAAATGATTATGGTCAGAAAATGCATTCTATTCTAATCTTTCTTGTTTATGAGCCTATAGCTTCCAGTTTCAAAATTGATTAAATTTTAATTAACCATATCATCATAACAAACAATGAGAAATATTGAAACTAAGTCAAATTCTATTATCTTCTAATTTTGTGAACCAGGTTGAATCGGTATATGAAATAAAGATGTGAAAATACTTCTATAAAGGTGCAAAACAAATCTAGGAGACTAGGTTCGAAGTTTTCAAAACTCATATGAGCTTTATTTGAAGCATTCCTATGTTGGAATATACATAATTTGATGAACCCTGAAAGTCTGAAGCTCTTCATAAAGAGGAGTCTTCAATTGAACAGGTCCTGACAGAAAATACATTTCCTATTCCAACAGTCATCATGAAAATATACCGAAGTACCTATGTGAGTGGTGGAAATCTTTTTCTCAATTCATTATGGAATATTACTCTGGATTAAATATTAAACAAGGTGCTAGACATCATCAATAATGAATAGAGCAAATGGCAAGTTAGATTTTGTAGTGAATGTAAGACAAAAATTGTTCAGTGGGTAATTTCATCTATAGTGTTTGGTAGTGGAACCATAGACTGGAGAGATTTCCCCAACCTTTTGTAACAATATTTCATAAAGACTTAAAATATGGCAACATTGAACAAATCTGATTATTGAATCATTTCAGCACAGAGTTGCATTTGGGAAAATCAGAAAATTTGGACAAAATTATATCGATTTAATTCCTTTCAACTTCAAATATCTCAAGAACGGTGCAATTTAGGAGAAAAGATGACGAATGATTGTATCTTCAAAAAAGACTAATGATTCCAGGAAGTACAAGATATGGACCTTTAGTTCAAGTGATATTTGATTTTCGTGCAATTTAACCAATCTGTACAGTAGTAGTGAGAAACCCACAAGAAATGAAATAAATCTAATGATGCCAAAATATGCATGACGGTTATCAAAAATCTTCTACAAGAGATCATTTCAATTGATATTGTCGTTTGAATATTACAGGCGAAAATGCAATTTTTTTATGAAATTTCAACACCCTATATCTTTTGAACGGGGCCAAATTTGAAAAAATGTTATAGAAAGAAAATGTTTCTTTTGACGTCAAGAATCTATGGTTAGCTGACAGCTCTGTCGTGAAGCTTGACATTTTAGGTTGTACGTAGTCAGAACGTTTTGACATACGAGCGCTATTTGTGTTGTTTACTGTAACTTAAAAGATGAAATTGAATTGTGGATTAACTCAACAACAGTACATCGATGAACTTAATTCAATTTTTTGCGATGAAGCTCCATCAAGGACCAGTGTATGTCGATGGTATGGTGAATTCAAAAGAGGCCGTAGTTCACACCAAGAAGAATTTTGTGAAGGTCGTCCAAAATCAGTTGTTGCTCCGAAAACAAAAGATGCTGTGCGCCAACTGATATTGCAAGTTTGTCTACGAAATTTTGTGAAAATCGTTAGGCTAGAAATCGACAGATAGATAATAGTATATTATATACAGCGTGACTGAAGTAGTACATTTAATCCTGAAGGATTAAATGTACTTCAGTCGCAAGGTATATACGATACTTTTCGTACTTCCGGTATGATTTTATTAATTATTTCAATAATTTCAATCAGTATTTTCTCTCTTCAACTCATTTAATAAACTATCTTTAAAATAAGTTACCATAGTAAAATTGCGTTGTGACAATTATAATCTAGAAACATTGTCATTACTAGTGTCATTGTAAAGAAACATTGTTATTGATAATTATTGGTATCATGAGTGAAGAAGGTGTATCTGATATTGATAAAAGAGCAGCCGAAGTAGGTGAAGAATTGTTACCACCGAAATCTAGAAAACTATACGAGCAGCAGTACGATGCTTTTAAAAAGTGGTGCCGCTTAAAAAATGTGAGACAACCTACTGAAAATGCGCTGTTAGTCTACTTCAATGATAAATCAAAAGAGGTTTGTGCCTCAACTCTCTGGGCACATTACTCAATGCTGAAATCGGTTATTAATATTAGAGAAGATATTGATATAAGTAAATTTCCAAAATTATTAGCTTTTTTGATTAGAAGAAATGATGGATTTAAGCCAAAGAAGTCAAGAATTCTCACGTCTGAGCAGGTAGATCAGTTCTTACGGGAGGCTCCGGATGATAAATATTTAATGCTTAAGGTAAATTTGGAAATGTGTTTATATTCAGAAATTTTAAGAAATCAATTTTTTTGTAGGTTGCACTTATTTTGGGCGTTGTGGGAGCTTGTCGTGGAAAAGAGTTTGATATGAGGTTGATTTAGAAATCGACGATGTGAGAGATTTGGGCGATTCCTTCCTAATTGCGATTAGAAACACCAAAAATAAAATTGACCGAAATTTTGTGATGATCAAAAATTCAGAAAACAGTGCCATCAGTTTTGTGGCGATATTTCGAAAATATGTGGATTTGCGAAAGACAGGGACACCTCATTCAAAATTCAAAACAAAGAATGTACTACGCGAGTAGTAGGAAAAACATGTTTGGTACATTTCACGGCAAATAGCAGCTTTCTTGAAATTGGAAAATGCGACGTCTTATACGGGACATTGTTTTAGACGCACATCTGCGTCTTTGTTAGCTGATTCGGGAGCAACAATAGACGTGCTGAAGAGACATGGAGGATGGAAATCCTCCAACGTGGTCGAGGGATATATTGAATCGTCTATTAAAAAACATTTCAGATAAAATATTTGGTCAAGTCGCCGATTCGTCCACTATAGTTATGCCACAGTCGTCATTCTCGCTTCCTGTTTCCGCAGGATCTTAGAAACAAACACCAGTTCAATATGATAAGGATCTATCTGTTACTCGTCAGTTACCTGCTGCATTAACCCAGGAAAGACTGGTCAATATGACGAACTGTCACAATATTAATTTGAATATTAACGTTAATTACCATTCTAATTAATTGTATTTTTCAATAAAATATCCCTTAAATTCGATTGTTTGTGATTTAATCGTTCCGGGGGTTTCGTCAATATTTAATCCCGGAGGGATTAAATGTGACACTTTAGTACCTGTCACAAGGGAGTGAAGTTGTCACTTTAGGCCCGGAAGTACGAAAGAGAATATTTTAATAATGCAGAATGTTTTTTTTTGAGAATTCGATTACAAAAAATCTTTCTGAGTTGATAACCAAACCACTTCGAAAGTAGACCTGAAGAAGATTTGAATGAGCGCAAAAAGGAGTAGTGCAACACTCGATTGTGCTTTTCTTATCCTTCTTAGTTAGCGACTTCTCATCAAAGAAATTATAGTTTTAGATATTATTTCATTCACTGAAATCTTCACATGATACACTTTGTTAAGATCATGATTTATAAGGTAACAAACTTAATTATCGTGCACACATGTTATTAAGGATCAGTTTCGAATGACAGAAATGAAATGGAACTCAATAAAACCGGAAGAGTCATAAAAATTTTGTCACCGCATCTGTTGTTTGTTATTAACAGCCATGTGTGGAAAAAAGATCAGGTGAATAAATATAAATACCTTTTGAATTATATTGTTTTGGCAGGCAGATTATTATCTATAGTAATTTGATCTTGAAAGTCAATTAAGATCACTCCATCTTACGAGAGTAAAATTTACAGGGCGTCCCAAACCAGTGGTTTAGAGAGAGGATGTTTTTTGAACTGGGAGACAAATTAGAGTGAATTTTCACGTTTTACTTTTGACAATGCAAGCAACCAATCAAATAAATAGTTTTGTGTCATATGAAAACATTTCAGCCACGGTTCGAGGCATGCCTAGCGCAGGCTTCTTTGACTGAATTAGTGTGTATCTACTTCGATGACCTACGAGAACGTAATGGAAAGCCGTTCTAGGATTAATCCGAGGCTGGCCTCTGCGCGATCTTAGCCGATCTGAGATCGTTTCGTTTCTGCGATGTCCAGAGGGTTATCTGCGTCGAAACCGTGAGAACATATCTACGGCTTTGAAGGCGGCTTCTCGAGGAATTAGAGGCTGGCCTCAGGTTTTTATTCGAGTTAATCGGGAAGAGGAAAATAGAGAAATAGGGTTAGTTCACTTTGTCGTTATTTAGAGGTATCGCGTTTGCTGTGTATCGCGTATGATTATAAACTTTTTAGGTAAATTTTTTCTGGAATATAAATCTTTTTATCGAAAGTGACTACCAGATCGCGAAATGGAGTCAGCGGGACCTAGTAATAGTAAATCTTTAGAAATTCCTAAGGAACATGTTCAGTGTACCTGTGATATTGTTAATTTTTTAATAAATAAGCAACATTTTTCGACTCATTCGTATGATGATAAATTATATTTAATTAAGGAAGTTAAGCGACCTGTTCCAGATTTGAGGAAATCTCTAGTGTCTAGTGGTGGGGTCGGTAAATCAAATCGGGGATTCCAAAATACGTGGTATGACAAGTACGACTGGCTTACTGGAAGTATTACTTTGAAAAAAATATTTTGTTGGCCGTGCATTTTATTCTCAGCAACTAATCGAAATTTCGACAGAGTTTGGTCGAAAAGTGGTCTTAGTGATTTGAAAAATTTATCTCGGGGTCTATCGCTACACAATAAAAGTGCTCAGCATATTTCATCTAATTGCAAGCTTACCGTTATGAAAGCAAAAACAAAATATCGCCACACCAATAGACAATGCGCGTCAAATAGAAATTAAAAATTTCAATGCTAAAGTCAAAGAAAATCGACATATTCTAAGAATTTTAATAGATATTACGATGCGCCTCTGTATGCAAGAGTTGCCTTTCAGGAGGCACGATGAATCGAATGAGTCTTTAAATCATGGAAATTTCAAAGAATTGGTAGTTCTTGTTAGTAAATTTGACACGAATTTAAAACCTTTTTAGAAAATGGCACCAACAGTAAATCGGTATTTTCTGGTACATCTAAAACCATTCAAAATGAATTAATTGATTCGGTTGCTTTTGTTGTGAATAAACAAATCGAGGACGAAATTTCACAATCATTGTTTTTTCTTGCTGGCAAGTTGATGAAACAACTGACATAAGCTGTCATTTCCAGTTATCAGTCATTTTCGTTATGTAATAGATGACCAACTTGTTGAGCGCTTCATGGGATTTTATGATGTTAGTTCTGGGCGTTGAAAAGGATTAAAAATTATATTAGCAATACAACTGGACAGGCGCGGCTGAGTAATATGGCTAAAATTTCGATCGAAAAAGGATTCATAAAATCACAGGACGAAAATATTTTTATTGACAAGGTTATAGATCATTTTCTCGCTGATTCCATTGATTTACATAAAATTTTAATATTGAGAACTCAATTTAGAATAATTTTATTTATAACTTTCAGAATAAATCCTATTTCACACTGCCTTTTTAATATTTTTATTCAGTGTTAATTTTTTTCAGAGCTTATTTTATTTAGTTAGAGTTTATTTCGTTATTTTGAAAATTTCCAACTTGATCCGATTTCCTTCATTCCCATCCCACACGTGGCAGGAATGCTCTACACCTCAACGTTGGTTCTTGCTGTACAGCTGCATAATAATGGTTTTCATATTTTTGAGTAATTTAGTATATCGAAAAATAAGCTCATAATATATTGGGACAATTAAATTAATGGCTTTTTTTGCTGAATAAAATTTTTGGCTCAATAAAATAAAATAATATGTATATAAATAATTTGAGATCATCAATAATGTCAATGTCAACACTACACTGATTATTAGATCCAGTGCAATTATCAATTAGTTCACAATTGAGTTTGACAAATTCACTTCAAATGAATTTCAAACGTTTTCGCAGTATCAACAGTCAGAATACATTTTCCAGAAAACATGAATTTAATGCACCCTGAAGCTTTAAAGACTCAAAAATTTGTCGGTCAATTTAAAACTTTGGAATGTTCGAAGATATAGTATTCAAATCATCTCAAGATGCCCATGATCTCATCGGAAAGAAACTACTAGCAGACCCGCGTGAAACTCAATGAAGTTCAATTCTTTGAACTTCTCTAAATTGAACAGACCACTATTGCTACGGAATTAAAATGCTCCTAATGTTTCATGAATTCTTTCTTCTAACTATATTTCTAGAGTAAAACTAGTGGGGTAAAGAGAGTAAGTAGCCTGTCTGGAGCATTTTTTTAAATCAACAAAAATATCGGTTATAATGGATTCAGTAGAACTTGTCAGGATGATTTTAAAAGTTTTACAAGTAATTAATGGTTGTTTTCTTATAGCAAAGAAAAGTGCTGCAATGTACGTCTCTTTCATAAACTGCTATGTAAAGGAGACGATAGTATTATCTCACCCTCATTCGGTTCTGTGAACCAAACTGCAAAAAATAACTACCTACTCACAGTTTTCTATAGTTTTTTTCAAAGCTCGAATACCCTTTTCCTCAAATCAAATCAAAAGATGCTATCATATTAGATTGATGATTTTCTTTCAGTAAGCATTTTTTTAAATATCTTATTGATTTAAGTCCAAATACCAAAAAGGTGATTATTCTTCGGAATCGAATCTTCTGAAACCTTTACGGGACCCATGGGAGAATGAATCATGACCTATAGACAGAATCATATTATCAATCGTATCGTAGCGGATACATTGAATTTTCTCAGATTACGGTTTTTTCAACAGACTTGCCAGAATTCAAGATGATAAACATAGCGCACAAATATCAATTCTAGAGTTTATTTCATGAACTTCTAAGACTTTCTCGAATAAATAAATCAACTCTTATATACTCTAGTGAGAGAAAGCTTCGATGATGCCATTGCAGGATATATAAGTTATCGATAACACCCTCCCCTATACAGGGTGAGTCTTTGACCACTGCGTTAATTTTAACCATAGATTCTTGACGTCAAAAGAAACATTTTCTTCCTATAACATTTTTCCAAATTTGGCATCGTTCAAAAGATATAGGGTGTTGAAATTTCATAAAAAATTTCATTTTCACCTGTAATATTCAAACGACAATATCAATTGAAATGATCTCTTGTAAAAGAATTTTGATAACACTCATGCATATTTTGGCATCAATAGATTTATTCCACTTCTTGTGGGTTTCTCACTACTACTCTACAGATTGGTTAAATTCCATGAAAAACAAATATCGCTTGAACTAAAGGTCCGTATCTCGTACTTCCTGGAATCATTAGTCTTTTTTGCATATAAAATCATTCCTCATCTTTTCTCCTAAATTGCACCATTCTTGAGATATTTGAAGTTGAAAGGAATTGAATCGATATAATTTTGTCCAAATTTTCTGATTTTCCCAAATCCAACTCTGTGCTGAAATGATTCAATAATCAGATTTGTTCAATGTTGCCATATTTTTTGTCTTTATTGAATATTTCTACAAAAGGTTGGGGAATTCTCTCCAGTCTATGGTTCCACCACTAAACACTATAGATGAAATTAACCACTGAACAATTTTTGTCTTACATTCACCACAAAATCTAAATTGCCATTTACTGTTTTCATTGTTAATGATGTCTAGCACCTTGTTGAATATTTAATCCAGAATAATATTCCATAAAAATAGAGAAAAAGTTTTCCATCACTCTTCGGTATATTTTGACCGTTGAAATAGGTAAAGTAGTTTCTGTCAGGATCTGTTAAATTGAAGACTTGTCTTTATGAAGAGCTGGTTTTTTATAGCTTCAGACTTTCAGGGTTCATCGAATTATATCTATTCTAACATAGGAATGCTGCAAACTGAGCTCATATGAGTTTTAAAAACTTCGAACCCAGTCTCCTAGATTTGTTTTATACCTTTATTATCTTTATTTCATACACCGATTCAACCTTGTTCACAAACTTAGGAGATAATAGAATTTGACTTAGTTTTAATATTTCTGAATGTTTGTTATGATGCATGGTTAATTAAAATTCAATCAATATTTAAACTGGAAGCTATAAGCTCATAAACAAGAAAGATTAGAATAGAATGAATTTTCTGACCATAATCATTTCATACTGAATTGAATAATTTGAAACTATCGATATCATTCTTCCAATATTTTCCACATTTTTCTGAAAGAAAGCTACAAATAACTGTTGACAGTTTCAAACAGAATCAAAACAACAAGGAACCACAGAACACTTTTTTATTTGGAACTACCCACCACAGAGACGTTATAATATTTTAATGTGATAATAATTCACTCTAATTATTCTGAGAAAAATTATAACTAAAAATCAATAATAGTTACAGATATTATCTTTCATTTAAAAAAATATTGCAAATATTAATTTTTTTCGCTCCTGGGGTTCGGTAATAAATTAATATTCTATGGTAAGGTATTAAAATTTGACATAATCTATGAATAACCATTATTCAATATTTATGTTCTTGTTTACGTAATTAAATAGATTCATATTAATGATTTAACAGAAAAAATTTTTTATTAAAGAGCACCTTTAGATTTTTCAAAATCAAATTTAGGTATTTCTTCAAGGAAGTATAATTGCACACCCAAATCTGGAAATACTTGTAATCTATCCAGGTAAATTGTTATTGGGATTCAGTTAAGAAAATAATCATCAAGCAAAGTAACATCACTTTAAGTTGATTATTCCTTGTTGTTGAAGATTTTCAAAAAGATTTTCATATTTTTAACACTATATCAAGAGACCTCATAGACCTGTTCACTGGTCTCTGTCAAGGAGAAGAAACTTCTGAAATATCAGTGTTTGGAAAGTCATAGATGATTTTCCTGGCGTTGAGTGAAAAAAAAAAGCACAGTGACAACCTCTTGCATTGGAAGTTTTCATAGAAATGATGGTTTTCATAATTTGGAAATTTTAAGAAGAAAATTACAAAAGTATGATGATAACACCCAGTTATTCTGAGGTTTTTTTTTTTGGAATTTCTCACAAGAAAGGCATGTTTTATAGTCTTGAAGTAGAAAGAAAATATAGTAGAACAACAAAAATCTATGTTTATGGTGTTGAATTTTTTTACCAGAAAATTAGTATTTTGTATCTTCCTTCTGGATATGGACCTCATCGAATGAAACATGAGTGAGTGAATCATTTCTTAGAGGGCAAATAATGTTTTTAAATAAATCAGATTCAATAGTGGAAGCTGTGGAAGGTAATTTTCATTCAAACTATACTGGATTACAGAGGGGTATTTGCCCAATGTGAAAACTTAAAATGCTTATAACTTTTCAACGCAGCGGAATATACAAAAACCGTAATGGAAAAACTGTTTCTTTTGATCTCAAGAACCTATGGTTAACGCAGTGGTCAAAGACTCACCCTGTATATATACACATATCAACGAATATACTATGAGATATGAAGTATTAAAAAAATATTGAAGTATATTTTATCGTGACAATTTCCACGAAATTTTTCGAGCCTCATCCAACCTTCTTTAAACTTCTTCCAAATAACAAATTGAAGTGAAGACAGCTAGGAGATATTGAGGAAACTAAATTTCAGGTGCTCATTCATAACTGCTGAATTATTCGGCGGATTTGACCCAATAATGAGATCTGAGATCGGCCAAGAAATTTGGACAATTCACTTATTCTCAGAATATGAAAACTTTAGCTCATCTCATGATAATAGAGAGTAAGCGGCCGGCCGGACATACTCAAGTTTGACCACAAATTCTTCAACAGAAAGTGGAACACAATCGCGATCATTTTCGGATCGATATTCAGGTATTTGTGCAAAACGATAGCACGCTTTTCTAGTATTTAGTTTAATGAACTAAAACAAGCGCGCTGTGATGAAACTGACAAATGCTCTTGGAAAAACGGATGACAGATGACATATCACTCGAATAGATTAACTTTTGTGGTATAGGAATCTGGTGTCAGTTAATGGAAATCTTTTGTCACTATATTGCATCTTCATTAGCCCAGTAGCAATATAGACATTCTTCTTTAAGGGCCGGTTTTTCAATTGAAGATTAATCCCGGTGTTATGAAATCCCGGGATCAGTGTTTACACTGGATCAAGAAGTTTATCGTTGTTCAATAAGAAATAAACACCGAATTACGTAATCCACAGGCAGGTTTGGCAACAATGTAAAAATTGCTAAGTAAACAATATATTACCTAATTTTCAGCCCTTCTTTTGGAACAAGAGTATCTTTTGTATGCATTGAGATATGAATGCAATTGAAATCACAGATATTCAATATCTTCGATTGAAATATGAAATTAAAAATTGATTTGAAGTAACTCAAATCAGTATTAAATTATTATTAATACGATTAAACATAGATTTATTCATTTCAAGTTAAAAAAAATGCTTTTTTTTAATTTGAATTCTAGGTCTTGATTTAAGTGCTTTCGAGCAATTCCATAAATTTAAACAGAAGTAGCTGAAATAAACTGTATGGAAGAAAATTAGACTTATTTATTCTACAACTCAAATTCATGAAAATCTTATAATACATACGAATTCTACTATACAAAAATTCACGTAAGAAATTGTGGTATTATTTTTCATCTATAGAATGTGGATTTCAGCCAAAACTCTTGTTAGGAACATCTATTTTTATGTCAAAAGTTATTATTTAGCTCCTTAAGAGATGGACCTAACCCGCTTAGGTTAATCCCGAATTAAGCCGGTGTTTTCTCTTGGCCCTTCACATCTAGATCAAGTTAGACGAAAGTGACTAAAAAGAATAACAATAGCTAAAAATTACGGGTCAAAACAACCAAAATTCTACTGAACAATATTGAACTCTGCAAAGAGAAGAACATAATCAAACTTAACAGTTAAATTTTGATAATTGTGCTTTCACTCACTTTAATTTAAATAAATAAACAAATGTTCCCTTATGAATAATTGCATCTTAAGAATGTGAATATTTGAAGTTTCTTACCTAATGCAATTCTTGCCTCCAGAGACCGCGAAATGGTACAATCTATATTGGATATTGAGTATGTGATATTACTTGAAAAATTTCGGTGTATACAACTTGAATATCTAATTGTTCCTAATAATCTACAAAAGTCACAGGTTAAACCTTTTATTTGATTCGTGAAGAACGACATTCCTTATAGATGACATGAATTTGGAGAGTATGATGTTTTAACAGCCCTGAGCCGACTGTCACGCTACACATTTACGATTCAAAGGACATAAATGATCTCACTTATTCCTCATTTCAAGAGGCGGTCAAGATTTTATGATTAACGCCCGATATCGTATCGAACTTTCTTCATAGCAAACGTATTCTAATTTAAAAATGAATAAGTGAAGTATCACTTAACTTCACATTATTCAACAAATGTTTTCTCTGTGAATAGTATAATCAAGGGTAATACCACTAAAGGTGAGAATTTTTTGAGAACACTCTTGTTTTTTGGGAATTATGCGTTTAAATTTCACGAAACAAAGTTATCCTTAAAATACCACGAGCCGAAGGCGAGTGGTATTTCGGGATCACTTTGTTGAGTGAAATTTGTATAATTTTCAAAAAACGACAGAGTGTTCTCAAAAACAATTTGAATCTCGTGTGGTATTTGGAAAGATCATTCAACAATATTAATCAGACTAAATAAAAAATAGTTTTTTATTCAAAAATAACCAGATAGAAGCATAACAATAAATTATGTCTTCTTTCTTTATTCTCAAAATAATAATTATTGATAGTACAATTATTATACACATTACGAGCATTATTTTCGAATGATGAAGTAGATACTGATGTTGTTTCTTGAAGGACATTTTTTTCATTCCTTATGGCTGTGATTATATTTTTGTGATGTTGTTGGTCCAGTTGGAGATACTATTTCACTGACGCTGCAGAAGAATGGCCTGTTATCTTTATCAGCTGTTCCTTGCCAATCCCTGCTTTGGCTAATTGGCTGACAGCAGTAGCTCGATGCGAGTGGTTGGTTATTTTCGACTTGGTTGTGTTGATGCCAATGAGTTCTGCCGATTCTTTTGTCCATTTAGCTATCGTATTGGGACCGACTGGGGAGTTTTTGAACCATGAACCATATTTCCAATTCGTATGTGGAGTAAGGAATAGTCTTTCAGTGGTTATGTTTGCAGTTCTTTTGGATACAAGTAGCTTATATAACCTCACCGGGCAAATATCTTCTTCAATATTGGGAGTCAGCCATTTCATATCCGCACATTTTTGGGCACCACCTTGTCTTGTTTTAGAAAATATCGGATTGTAAGCAATTCGACCCGTGTGATTACCATCGTTTTCAATTTCGAATTGGAAATGCGAAATTAGGCATGATGAACCCTCTCCTCCGGGCCAGGCAAGCTCCAATGCAGCAATAAAATAAAATTTTCTGTTCAAACCGTCTGGATTATCTTCTTCATATAAGTTGACCATCTTTTAATGTTGCTCCAAAGACAGCGCCTTGGCACTAACTTTCTTTTCTCAGGGTCCACTTGCAAAATACGCCTCTTGGCATTGCGTGCATCCCGCGCCGTTTTAAAAGCCACGTCTGTGAATGGATCGAACCTAACGCCCCATTCGGAATAGAATTTTTCCTGCAGCTGTTTGGCAGTATTATTCCACAAGGTTTTTACGACACTTTCCTTGTAGTCTGATCCATCTCTTTTCTTCATATTGAAAGCCCAGTCTAGCATAATATTATTGAGCTCTGACAAACTTGTTTTTTCATTTACAAGGTATTCCCGGGCAGCACAGAATTCTTCAAATTGTTTCCAAATGTAGGATATTGACTTCACTGTATTAAGCGGCACACTTTTCTTCACACTTTCCTCAATTGAAGTAATATTACAATTCCCAAAACGTTTATTTTTATCTACTTTATGGTAAGATACGAAAATAAACTGATAGAACTGCCAAATGTGCTGTTGAAGTTATCGCTAACAACTGCTTGTTTATCGTAACCATGACGACCGCTACTTCCACCAACGGCCAAAGCTATCCGGACGTATTGATATTCCTATGCAAATTAGGCACTTGATAAAAACAAATTTCTAAAAGTGAAAACACTGTGAGGTTGAGTGATTTCAGATACAGTTTGTTTCTATTTGCCCGTTTTCAAAAATTGAGCGATTTCATTGGACGATGTAGTATAGTGTTGAATGATCCACAACATTACTGCAAGTAAAAGTAACATTCCCACCACTATATTTTGAAATCATTTATAGAAACTTCAGAGTACAATATCATCGTTTCGTCTTTTATTCTTAAAAATCACTTAACTAGGTACTTCACACAAATTGTTTGAGTTCTTCTCACAGTAATTGTATTTACTGAAGGATTAATAATATTTCTACAGCAACAGAAGACAAACAGGTGCAACCTCAAAAGGGTTTCGTAAATTCAACGCCTCAATGTGACAGGGTACACTTCAGCGACAAATAACAGTATTCTTCAGAAGAACCTAATAACGGCATTAATCTTCTTACAAAGGGGTCCAACAATTATAGGGCTGAACTTGCCGCTTTATCCTTTCTTGAAATGACTAATCCCAACGTATTGTTGAAGGTAGCACTACTTTCATACGGAATTGAATGGAATACATTTATGAGGCAATATAATTGGAATTGATTTATATTGACTATTACGAGGGTAGCCTCTCATATTTCGGGATTAGAGAACAAAAACACATATTAAAAATTGAAAATCCCTTTATTGTTATTCAAAATATTTCCCATTAAGATCTATACACTTTTGCATGCGTTTGAACCAATTGTCGAAGCACTTTTGCCACTTTGATCAAGCTATCTCCAAAACATGCATCCTGATCGCATCAACCGCTTCTTCAGGTGTCGAAAAACGTTGACATTTCATTTTATTTTTCACGTACGGGAATAAAAAGAAGTCATTCGGTGTCAAGTCAGGACTATACGGCGACTGACTCATCAAATCGATGTTTTGTATGCTAAAAATGCAGTAGTTTGAGCTGATGTGTGGGAGCTCACATTATGGTGGTGAAGGGTGATCCGACTTCGTCGGTTGATTTTCCTGCTTTCTTGGAAGACAACTGGCAAACAAATGGTTTTGTACCGCTTAGAATTGACTGTTCTGCTTTTTTCTAGTAGAACGATTGCTACATGTACAGTTTTTCCGAAAACACAGGCGACCATTTGCTTGGAAGTGTTTCGTGCGCGAGCAACTTTTGTTGGATTTGGCTCAACTTGAAACACCTATGCAGTCGATTGCTGGTTACTTTCGCGCTCATACGCATAATTCCACGATCACCTGTCACGATGTCATAGACGTCTTTCGAAGCACCACGATCGTATAACTGGATAATTTCTTTCGGCCAATCAACACGAGCCTTTTTTGAGCGATTGACAAATTGTGTGGGATCCAACAGGAACAAATTTGTTTGACGGTCAAATGTTCATGCAATATTGAATGAATGCTGGTCCCACTAATGTCTGAGCAACTTTTGTTGGATTTGGTT
Organism: Micraspis discolor; assembly: GCA_030674115.1. Lineage (NCBI taxonomy): Eukaryota > Metazoa > Arthropoda > Insecta > Coleoptera > Coccinellidae > Micraspis > Micraspis discolor. Next base: position 149,159 of record JARTUT010002219.1, read on the forward strand.
CATCTTGAAACACCTATACAGTCGAGTACTGTTTACTTTCAAGCTCATACGCATAAATCCACGATTCATCACTTGTCGCCATGTAATAGACGTCTTTCGAAGTACCGCGATCGTATAACTGGATAATTTCTTTCGACCAATCGACGTGAGCCCTTTTTGAGCTATTGACAAATTGTGTGGGATCCAACAAGAACAAATTTTTTTGACGATCAAATGTTCATGCAATATTGAATGTATGCTGATCCCACTAATGACTAAGGTTGTTTCAATCTCAAGATAGGTCACATGACGATCTTGCAATATCAGTTATCGCAGAGTATCAATGATTTTCGAAACAACAACCGATTTTGGACGACCCTCACGAAATTCGTCTTGAAGTGAACTACGACCCCTGTTGAATTCACTATATCATCGATGAACACTGGTCGATGATGGAGCTCCATCGCCAAAAATTGAATTAAGTTCATCGATCCACTGTTGTTGAGTTTCTCCACATCGAAATATTTAAAAAATATTCTAACTATAACATTTTTTGGGCAAGATGTACATTTTAAGTTACTGTAAACTTCACGAATAGCGCTCGTATGTCAAAACGTTTTGACTAAGTATAACCTCAAAAATGACAAGCTTAACACTAGAGCTGTCAGTTGGCAGATTTTGTATAAGGAAGATGGGGTGAGTGATACCTCATTTGAAAGGTTTTTTTATTCTGATTTCAGCACAGTAATTGTTTTTTCATTTTATGCATTAGTTCTCGAAATATTCTCAACTAAGTATTTGAAAATGAAGAGGAATATTTGGTGACAACGTTGTCGGCCCGTTCCTTTTACATGGTAATCTAACTGGAGATATGTATTTGAACTTATTCGAAAATCACATTGATCCAATTTTGAAGGAAATTATTGAAAACAATGCTGGAAATTATGTGGAAGATCAGATTGTGTTTCAGCAGGATAGAACTCCTCCACACTACGCCTTACCAATTCGAGAATATCTGGATCAAAGATTACCAAATCGGTGGATTGAAAGAGGGGGCTCCCACTGAATGACTAGCCAGATCGCCAGATCTGTCACCACCAGATTTCTTTCTTTGGAGCCACTTGAAGAGTAAAATTTACTCTACACAGCCCGATTCCATAGAAGATTTAAGAAGACGTATAGTGAACGAATGTCATCAAATCACTCCAGAAATGCTGCAAAATGTGTGCCATCTTTTCGAACAAAACTTATTTCATTGTATGGAAGCTAATGGTGAACAATTTGAATATTTAATTAATTGATGTGAGTTTTTGATAAATTATTTACTTTACTTTGAAAAGTCTTATTTCTTAGATCAATACTTCAAATCGTTCTGATACAGTACAGTTGGAGAATGATTTCAGTGAATAAAACAGCTAGTCGAACATCTGACCCTAGTAGCATTAACACGTACGGTATGGCTTCATTTGCCCAGTGGTAGATGTTTTCCAATTTCAAATACAAGTACGGAAATTTTTGTGTTTCGGAAGCACGAAATGTCAATTATTCGCAAAAAATTAATTTAAGTGATAAAATAAACTAACGCATGAATATTTCGAGAACTAATGCATAAAATGAAAAAACAATTACTGTGCTGAAATCAGTATAAAAACACCTTTGAATTGAGGTATCACTCACTCCATATTCCCTATTCAAAAATTGGTGGTGGTGGTTGTAGCAGCAAGGGTTGAAGAGCTATGCGTCCGTAACCTACATCTTAAGTTATCCCCCTCGAAACAGAAATCGACCTGTCCGAGCATTTCTATCGAAAAACTTATTTCGTCTGTAATCTCGTCTGTTTCGTTTTCAAATGGCCACCCTGTATATCCAAATAAGAATTGATGAGGATGATGAAACTGCATAGTGAAAAACATTTATAATGAAAAGAGTAGTTCGAAAAAAAGAATAACCAATTAAGCTTGGATACGCAAATCGTCAAACCTACCCTATTCAAGTATGAAAATCAATCGGTCTGGAAGTCATTGTACTAACTGATGGAAAAAATAAGTTTTAGCTAATACTACCAAATACCTACCAAAAATCAAAAAATTTCGAATGTTCTGAAAAATCAGAGAGCGTTAAAAAATTTTTGAGACAAAATTTTTTCTCACCACGGATAACCAGAGAGCTTAGAGTATATCGAATAATACCATAGTCTCAGTATTCATAATTCAAATAGATGTCTCTTAGGTACTTGAACTTGTATATTGTTGTAAAAATATACCTGCTTAAAGTTCCGCTACATTATATTAGGTTAGGGAAAAAAATCCTCTACTTTTACTTTTATTTTGGAGCTTTATTCAAAATAGTTACATTAATTCGCTAAGGCTCAAACGAGCACTAATTTTTCAGTTATTTGTTGCCATTTAAAAGGTAATTTCATTATGTCATTATGTTCCCAAAATGCCTTGTCCCTATTAGAAAAAATGTTTTCACAATCTTCTCTTCATCACAATGTTACACCACCAAGAGCGTTAGACATGGAATAAAATAAATGGTAATCGCTTGGTGTCAAAGATCGACTATAAGGCGGATGCATAAGAACCTCCCAACCAAGGTCCCGAAGCTTTTGGCGGGTCAACAAAGATGCGTGAGGCCTTGTCCTGATGGAAGACGACACCTCTCCTATTTGCTAATTCTGGCCTTTTGTGATAGATTGCTGTTTTAATCTGTCTGAGCGTTTGAAGCGTCATGAACGTTTTAGCTTGAAATTGTCGTATGTGATCCATTTCTCGTCACCAGTAACCAACTTCTTCAGAAATGGATCGATTTTGTTCCGTTTGGCCAAGAAATCGCAGATGGAAACGCCATCCACCAATTTTTTTTCCAGAAACTCCAGTGGCACCCAAACATCAAGCTTCTTTTCGAAGCCGGCCTTGTGCAAATGGTTAAGAACTGTTTAATGGTACATCTTTAGTTCATGTGCGATGCTGCGGCAGTTGTCATACCGGTCTACTTCGATCATTTTCAATATTTTATCATCATTCGTGATAACAGATCTTCTAGTGCGTGGTGCATCTTTCAGATCAAAATTACCAGAACAGAATCGGCGAAACTAAAACTGAGATTGATTGGCTGTTACAGTATTGGGGCCATAAACATTATTTATATTTGCAGCCGCCTGACCTGCATTCTTTCCTTTATCAATGTAAAATTGTAAAATGTACCGAATTTTTTCTTTGTTCACTCATCTCCATATCGCTCTAAAACACAACTAAATAGTTCAGTTACAACAATGACAAAATATGTTTGGCTAGAACATAAATTCTTCTCTTCACAGAAAAAATTTTGACTAAATGCGACAAATACAAACAGATACAGGGTGTTCTGATTTATTTCAGACAAAGTGATAGATCAAATCATTCTAAGCAAAAAAGTTCCTATGAACATGGGTCCGGAAATGCTTTCTTTCCGAGATACATGTAAACCATTGCAACTTCTTTGTGCTACCCTGTACATCGCTTTGGACTTAAAATATCGATTCTCTCATCCTTTTTACTTAAAAAAGGTATACCTCATCGAAGTTGCTAGGAGCAACCGTTTCAGAGTAAAATGCATTTAAACCAAAAGGCTCCCAAAACTTCTCCGAAAATTATTCCCATTCAAATATTTTATTGAAAATTTGTTTCTACATGTTTTAGGGATTACAATAATATGGATTTGGCTTTAAATGCGTTTTTCTCTGGAACGGTTGCTCCTAGCGACTTCGATGAAGTATAGCATTTTTAACTGAAAAAATCAGGGTAATCGATTTTTGTGAGCTAAATAATTTTCATTTTGAATAAGACTTCCAAGTTTAAAAATTACTGTAAAAAAAATTGAAAAATAAAATCGTCAAAAGAAATTTTTAAAAAAATTTGAAAATTCGCTATGAATCATAAGCTTCAAATGCGTTTTCTCGGAAACCGTTGATCCTAGCGACTTATTTAAGGTATTCCTTTTCAACTAGAAGGGGAATCGATTTTTCTGGTCCAAAATGATGTACAGGGTAGCACACGGTTTGAAGGGGACGAAATGATTGCCAGTGGCGCCCTCTAGATATTACAACCAAATCGACCACAAATTTGAATTTCTCACCTCAAAAAACCCCAATGTACCTACCAACTTTCGTGCAATTATTCGGAATCAGTCGAAAGATATTGAAGAAAACGCGAATTATTTTTTCAACTTCAACACCCTGTATCTCGGAAACGAAGCATTTCCAGACTCATATTCATAGGAACTTTTTTGCTTAAAATGATGTGATCTATCAGCCATTTCAGTTTATCAGAAACAAATCAGAACACCCTGTATTTAGGTCAGTAAAGCAAAATAATGGAATTCTTTTCTCACAACCTAATATTTATATTTTTAAGGGAAAGCCAATATATGCCAAATACTGAGTCATCAGTACAATGGGGTATATGCATGAAATTTATATTTAGTTCGTGTTATTCTCCAAAGAATCAAGTCAAGTAGGATATTTGTTCGGATCTCCATACCTACTGAATGTCACCCATTAATGCTAAAATTCAAATAGGGTTCTGTACCGTTTCAAACTGAGTACTGCTAGGAAGAAACAAGGACACATAACTACTAAACCATACCAGGTAGTTGATAAATGTGGGACTTATTGATACATATGTATTGTAACAAGTATTGAGAACTAATTCAAGCTTTGAAATATCATATCTCCGGAAGTATTAGCTTTTCGAGGCAAAAATGCTATCAATATATATATATATTGAACAGCATCATAAGAGAAAAATTTAGAAAGCACTGACGTGAGGTCAGTTGGCTTAGGCGCTCTTGTAAACCACTTACAATTATTTAAATTTTGAAAAATTATATCTCCAGAACTATTAGCTTGTCGAAGTCGAGAGTGGTATTTTTGTATACGTCTGATAAAACTGCACCATAAAAAAATTTTTATTTGAACAGTGTCATTTGAAAAAAATTTTTTTTTTTGTTACTCCGAACCTATTCGGCCGATTTGACCGAATAACGAACTTAGCCGAGATATTTATACCTCAAACCTATTCTGAAAGTTTCAACTCTCTAACTTCATCCGTTCGAGAGTTATCGTGTTCACGGAACGGACGGACAGAATCGATTTTGACCACGGATTATTCATCAGTAGGTCCAAACAAAACGATTGATACCACTTTTGCCCAAAAATTCGAAAGTCACAGACATTTGGGCAAATTGATAAGCACTCTGTTCAGGTGAACAAGAGCGCCAAAAATTATTCAAGAAGTGTAATTTGAAAAATGTTTTGCTAAATATCCAGATAAAAAAAAAAGTAGTCATCTGATATATTCATTCCTCAATCCTTTCCTGATAATTTCAGCTCGCTAAAAAAAAGAAGTTAATTTGGATGTTCCTTTCAACGATATATTTAGGCATATAGAATAGGTTGAAAATATGTGAATGTTGTTTCTTTTTCCTTTTTTGAAACCGTGTAAGACGTAACTTCATAACTACTAGTTGAATAACGTCATAATTATTATTATTATTATTATTATTACTAACTCATTCCGTTTGGACGTAATCGTGTCTAAGAAGGACATAACCACGGATTCTTCATCAATGAGAGCAAACAAAAGGATTGTTAGCACTTTCACCCAAATATTCGAATATTAGAGAGATTTTGACGAAATCTATTAGCACTCAGTTCACTCAACAAAGAACAAGAGCGCTTAAAAGGAAGATCATGATTTATGATATATTGGCAAATCCTAACAAAAAACCCTTAGAAAACCATCCTGAATAATCCATGCTGTTAACTGACACAATTTATGTATCCTTATGCTGTCTGGTCGGCTTGAAACCAAAAGCCAAACCAAAAGTGTATATCAGAGCGATTCTTTCACAAAGGTTAGGCGATGGTGTGAACGTAATTATAAACAGTGGAATGCATATTGTTGCGTGGTCTGAGAACAGGCGCCAACAGCAGATACGGACAAAGAATAGCTTACTACGTTGCGTTAATGGTTCTAAAAGAGTAATTAATAGGCGCTTGAAGGGTCTGGCGGACTGGAATTGACATATATCGTGACGCCTAGGTGTTAAATGGTTTTGAACACTATTAAGAATTTGTTGCCACGTTTACTTCATGTTAGTAAATTACTCTTTCAGATTCAACAAAGTACCAACCAATCGATTTAGATTTTGGTGAGCTATACATAGTGTCTGCAAATGAAAGCGAAGAATTGTAACTGGAAACTATAACCTCATAAACAAGAAAGATTTGAATGCATTTTCTGACCATTCTTATTTCATATCAAATTAACAATTTAAAATTACTGAAATTATCCTTGAAATATTCTGCATATTTTTTTTTTGAAGGGTGTAACAAGTAACGATCAAAAGTGTCAAACAAAATCAGAACAAGAAGGAACTACATAATAATATTGATTAAATACCTTCCAGCATAGAGTTCTAATAAAATTAATTTAAATGAGCGTTGAAATAGGTGATGTGTTTTCTGTCAGGACCTATTGAATTCCAGACATCTTTATGAAGATCTGATTCCTTAAAACTTCAGACTTTCAGGGTTCATCTATTCTAAGTTTGGAGTGCAGCGAATTTAGCTCATGTGAGTTTTTCATACACTGATTTACAAACTGGGTAGTTAGTAGAATTTTACTTTAAAAAATTATTAGTTATGCCATAACCATGATCATTTATTGTTTCACCATCAACAATTTCTCGTCAACAACTAGAATTTAACCTTGTTCTAAAGTTTCTTTCAGAATCGAAACCGGAAGCTATAAACTCATAAACAACAAAGATTAGAATGTATTTTCCGACCATTCAATATAAATACTGAATACAATAATTTAAACTCACTAAAATCATCCTTGAAATAATTTGCACATTTTTTTTGTAGGTCGCTAAAAGATATCTGTCAAAAGTGTCAAACAAAATCAAAACAACAAGGAAACACAGAATACTATTAATTAAGAACTACACACCATAGAGTGCTAATCTTCATTATGGAATGTTAATAAGTCACTGTAGTTTTAGTGACAACAATTATAATTGAATATATGGTTATAGATATTTGCTTTTTAATAAAAAAAATTGACAATTATTGATTTTTCCTCTCCTAGGGTTGATAATAAATTTGATTAAATAACAGAAATGGGTATATTGCGGTGAAATTAGATATAGAGGACGGATAATGGGCGAAAACGCAGGAGTGCAGAAAATATGAGAATTGGATGCAAGGTACTTGCCGACACGTGTTTCTACTTATTGGCTTCGTCAGGGCAAGGCAACCAAGAAATCAGGATAAGGATGGAAAAGAATAAATATGGAAGAAACGACAAAAGGTGACCTCAACAGTAGCGAGCATCCAGTTTGTGGCTTCCACCCTAGATAGCTCCGGTTTTGGAGGTTAAACCGAGCATCGCCACGATGGAAGCATAAGCAACATGTGTGATGCGACCGAAACCCAAGGATACAATTGATATATTGCTGTGAAATTATATATACAGGGTGAGTCTTTGACCACTGCGTTAATTTCAACCATAGATTCTTGACGTCAAAAGAAACATTTTCTTCCTATAACAGTTTTCGAAATTTGGCCCCGTTCAAAAGATATAGGGTGTTGAAATATCATGAAAATATTGCATTTTCACCTGTAATATTCAAACGACAATATCAATTGAAATGATCTCTTGTAGAAGGTTTTTGATAACAGTCATGCATATTTTGGCATCATCAGATTTATTCCATTTCTTGTGGGTTTCTCACTACTACACTTCAGATTCGTGAAATTGCATGAAAAACAAATATCACTTGAACTAAAGGTCTGTATCTTGTACTTCCTGGAATTATTAGTCTTTTTCGCAGATAAAATCATTCATCAACTTTTCTCCTAAATTGCACCGTTCTTGAGATATTTGAAGTTGAAAGTAATTAAATCGATATAATTTTGTCCAAATTTTCTGATTTTCCCAAATCCAACTCTGTGCTGAAATGATTCAATTATCAGATTTGTTCAATTTTGCCATATTTTATGTCTTTATTAAATATTTCTACAAGGTTGAGGAAATTTCTCCAGTCTATGGTCCCACCACTAAACACTATAGATGAAATTAACCACTGAACAATTTTTGTCTTACATTCACTACCAAATCTAAATTGCCATTTGCTGTATTCATTATTAATGATGTCTAGCACCTTGTTTAATATTGAATCCAGAGTCATATTCTATAATAAATAGAGGAAAAGATTTCCATCACTCACATAGGTACTTCGGTATATCTTCATGATGACCGTTGAAATAGATGATATTTTGCCAGGACCTGTTGAATTGAAGACTTGTCTTTATGAAGAGCTGGTTCTTTTAGCTTCAGACTTTCACAGTTCATCGAATTATATCTATTTTAACATAGGAATGCTTCAAGTTAAGCTCATATGAGTTTTAAAACTTCGAACCCAGTCTCCTAGATTTGTTTTGTGGCTTTAAAGATCATTTTTTCACATCTTTATTTCATACATCGATTCAAACTGGTTCACAAACTTAGGAGATAATAGAATTTGACTTGATTTTAACATTTCTGAATGTTTGTTATGATGCATGATTAATTAAAATTCTATCAATATTGAAACTGGAAGCTATAGGCTCATAAACAAGAAAGATTGAAATATAATGCATTTTCTGACCATAATCATTTCATACTGAATTGAATTATTTGAAACTATCGAAATTATCCCTAGAATATTTTCCACTTTTTTCTTGAAGATACAAATAACTGTTGACAGTGTTGACAGTTTCAAACAGAATCAAAACAACAGGGAACCACAGAACACTATTTTATTGGAAACTACCCACCACAGAGACGTTATAACATTTTAATGTGATAATAATGCACTCTCGTTATTCTAAGGAAAATCATACCTAAAGATCAATAATGGTTACAGATATTATCTTTCATTTAAAAAAACTTTGCAATTATTATTTCTCCCCTGGGGTTCGGTAATAAATTGATATTCTATGGTAAGATATTAAAATTTGACATAATCTATGAATAACCATTATTCAATATCTCTGTTTTTGTTTACATGATTAAAACAGATACTCTGATTATAAAATCCAAAAATTTACGCATGTTCAGTAATTAATTATATTCTAAACAGAATAGATTCATATTAATGATCTAACAAACATTTTTTCAAGCAAGAATAATTGCACATCTAAATCTGGGAATACTTGTAATCTAACCAAGTAAATTGTTATTGGGATTCAGTACAGAAAACAATCATCATGCAAAGTAACATCACTTTAAAATAATTATTAGTAGCGACATCATTCATTGTTGTTGAAGACTTCGAAAAAGATTTTCATATTTTTAACAAAAAAAAATCAAGAGACTTCACAGACCTGTTCACTGTCTCTGTCAAGGGTAATATCAGTGTTTGGAAAATCATAGATGATTTTTTCTGGCTTTGAGTGAAAAAAAAAGCAAAGTGACAACCTCTTGCCTTGAAAGTTTTCATAGAAATGATGGTTTTCATAATTTGGAAATTTTAAGAAGAAAATTACAAATGTATGATGATAACATCCAATAATTCTGAGGTTTTTTTGGAATTTCTCACTAGAAAGGGATGGTTTATAATCTTGAAGTAGAAAGAAAATATAGTAGAACAACAAAAATCTATGTTTATGGTGTTGAATTTTTTTTTACCAAAAAATTAGTATTTTGTATCTTCCTTATGGATATGGACCTCATCGGATGAAACATGAGTGAGTGAATCATTTTTTAGAGGGAAAATAAGTTTTTAAACAATTCAGATTCATTAGTGGAAGCTGCGGAAGGTATTTCTCATTCAAACTAAACTGGACTACAGAGGGGTATTTGCCCAATGTGAAAACTGAAAATGCTTATAACTTTTTAACGCAGCTGAATATGGAAAAACCGTAATGGAAAAAGTGTTTCTTTTGATCTCAAGAACCTGTGGTTATAAATAACGCAGTGGTCAAAGACTCACCCTGCATAAGAAGGATAATGTTGCCTTGTCCTGAAGAAGCCAATAAGGAGAAACACGTGTCGGCAAGTACCTTCCATCCAATTCTCAAATTTTTTGCCCTCCTGTGGTTTCGCTCATTATCCTTCTTTTATAATAAATTTAATGTTCTATGGTATCAAAATTTGACTTCATTTATAAATTAACCTCTACTCTATAATAATGTTTGTTTACTGAATTAATTATAAATCAAACAAAACAGATTTATAATAATATCAATTTTTTCATTAAAGATTACCTAGGGGATTTTCCTGAAGCATATTTACGTGATTATACTAAGATTTCTCAAAGCACATGAAACTGTTCACCTAAATTTGTGATCGCTCAAAATTTTCCAAGGTAAATTGTTATTAAAATTCATAACAGAAGATAATTATCAAGCAAGAAAAGAAGCGAAAAAGAGTTCTTGAAAGAATTATATGCATTTGTACGTTCACATTATTGAATGTTCTTGGAGATTTCATATAGAATTTCATATTTTCAATGGTATATTAAATTAACATCAAAAGATCTTATCTACGTGTTACTTAAGAAATTTCAGTGTTCGGACAAAGCATTGATAATTTTTCTTGGTTTGAGTTAAGAAAAAAGCAATTTTACAGCCTCACGTGTTGGAAGTGTTCCTAGAAGCGATGGATTTCATGATTTTAAGATCTTAAAGGAGAAAATAACAAATTTTTAAGGATAATATCCAATAATTTTGAGATTTTCAAGAATTTATCACTACAAAGGGCTGGACATAATCTTGTAGTAGAAAAATAAATGATAGAACATCAAACATCTATATCTATGATATTGAATTTTTTTTACCAGAAAAAAATTAGTATTCTGTATCTGCTCCTAAATATGGACCTCATCTGATGAAACATACATGGGTGAATCATTTCTAAGAGGGAAAATAATTTTTTTAAACAATTCAGATTCAATTATGGATGCTGTGGGAGGTAATTTTCATTCCAACTAATCTGGACTGGAGAGAGGTAATTAGCCCAATTTGAAACCACGAAATGGTCATAACTTTTTGATGCAACTGAATTTGAAAAAAAAAGTGTTTCTTTTGATCTCAAGAACCTTGATGGTTTTAATTAACTCAGTGGTCAAAGACTCACCCTGTATATATTTTTCTGATCGCGAGATTTTGAAAATATATTTTTCCCTAGAATCCTTGCTCAATTAAAAATATTTATCTCCTGGAAAATTTTGTTATAATACGATACTTTTCCAAGAACTAATAAAAATTTGGAATGCGTGTTTATACGATTTACATTCAAGTTCACAGAATAATTTGCGAGTAAGTTGAATAGTCTCTGATTTGGTACATAGATGTTACAAGAAAAGTTAATAATTTATTAGTGTGGCAGCTTATTCAAATTCGGATATGGTAGATATGCATTTCTGTAATAATTTGGTCGATGGAAATTCACTGAATTCTTGGCGCTTATAGACCGAGCGATAACCTGATCGATAGTTGCCTCATCACAGCTTGTTTAAGAGGATACACCAGCACGGAACAAGGAACATTCAAAAAACGAATGTCTGGTGCTAGTAAAAAAGGCGTAGTGTAGCACTGAGAAGCTGTATAAAAATTCTTGGAAGACTACTAGGAAAATTGATAATGCATTTAACACAACCAAGGACGTAGTTTGGTTGATATTGAAGGACAATATGAGGTATTCCTTTCATATACAGCAAATACAAGAATAGATACCTCGTGATTTTGGTCTTCGAATTAATCTTTAAAATTGGGGATTTCAAATGATTCTGTGTCCAATACTTTTGAGTTTAGTCTATTTTACTGACCAGCTTTTCAAGAATTGCCATTATATATGAATTTTTATAATAATCATGTTTGGGCAGTGGAAAATCCTCACGAGATAGTGGAAGGTATACACCAGCAACCATTTTCCCTAAACGTATGATATTTTTTTGAAAAAGTACCTTTACATTTAGAAGATGCCTCTACAGCTGAGACTACAAGCATATTTAATGCATGATGGAGCTCCAGCCCCTTTCGATGATATCAGGAGGGGATACTTGAACGCTATATATCAAAATCATTGGATAGGTAGAGGTGTTCCACAGGCTTGGCCTTTGACCACAATCAATTGTATTTTTGTTCATGAGGATATCTCAAAATTTTGACAATACGGAAGTTGCGGAAATTGCGGAAATTTGGGGAGATCAAGAGATAGAATTTGGGTGGCTCGGCATATAGGCATATTTTAATCGAACAACCATTGGTTAATTCTCCTATATTTCGGGGCTTAGGGTTGGCTCCATCATCAGGGTGCTAAAAAATATCAGAACACTTGACCAACTACATGAATATTGTATGAACATACTCTAACATAAGTTTTGTGAGTGAGGCCTCGCTAACAAACTGGTTCACATCTTCTTAAATATTAATAACCTGAAAATTGCCAAGTACAACACCTTCTTCAATAGACTTAATTCTCCAAACTCAAGGATATCATTTCCCTCTCAAATCGTTCTGTATCTACTTCATCCCGTGCACTGATTGCACCAACATCTAGATATCGGACAAACTTCCCTAAGCCTCAAGCGTAGAAGTGACTTCAGGTCTTTCTCTGACAGCTGTGCTTTAGCAGTAATTGTGTTAATGAAACAACAGATATCAATGGGCTTAGCAATTATTAAAGTTATATTTTGCAATCAGACCTAAGAGATACCCCCAGTACATTATTGAAACTAGCTGTTACCAATTCTTAAATATCAAAATAACGGGAAAATACACCATGCAAATTATCACTCTGTGCTCTCCTCTCTCTATGGTTCTCCTAGGCTATAAGAATACGTTTTATAACTCATATTTTTGAGAGAGTTCTTTTTGCGTTGTTCTTTCACATTTCAATATAATTTCTGAGCGAATTTTATAATTGAATGAACGGGCTTCTTCTCTTTCCTTAATGCTTTTTTTTTGCCTCTCTCATACAACTTGTTATATGTACCGAAGTACAAGGTGTCCAGAAAGGGTATCGGGTATGTGTTTTCGCGCCATATTGTGGAGTTCTAGTTACGATGGAACAGTACTCGGGGATGCATCGCACATTTTGCGTACGTAATGGTGATTCAATAGTGACTGCTCAACGCCTCGTGCCAAGTGGCAATAGCATTAGGAACTGGATCAGGATGTTCGAGAATACAGGTGCGACAGTTAGTATTCAAAACTCTGGTCATCCTGGTTCAGTTCGCAATGAAGAAACAATTGAAGAACTTGAGGCGTCGGTTCGTCAAAATCCGTCTTTATCCATTCGAAAGCGAAGCCAAGCGTTGAACATCAAGAAATCATCTTTAAGAGACCTATAAAATTCAATTAGTTTAAGAGTTGAAGGATGAGGAGTATGCTAATCGACTGAATTTTGCGAAAGAAATGCTGCAGCGATTTTTCAACTTTAACAACATACTGTTTAGTGACGAAGCTAATTTTCATCTCAATGGCCACCGAAGGGATTTGACTCTTTCACTCTAAACTCTTGAATAAATTGGAAACGTATGGCTACAGGGGGACCTCTTACCGATTTTTGGAGAATTGCCCAAAGAATGTATGTTCAAGTTGAAAATGCAATAAGCCATGAAAATATTGTAAATTACGCAAGGTACTGTTTAGGGGCCGCTCTTGTTCAGCATTTATGTGAATAGTCTTCTAAAGATGAGGTGAGAAACGTGGCTGAGACAGAATTTAGAATTATTGTAATAAAATAATAACAATACTGAAGGACAATACCAAAGTGCGATACAGATGAGGTACAAAGAACCTGTGCGATACAAACCTAACTCAAGTAAATATAAATATAGAAGTTGATTAAAGCGGATATTTGAATATAATCTAGAAAGTATTTATCAGCAATTCCACAGAAAATTATTTTTAATTTGAGAAATAGGTTGTTTCTTTCATTCGGGCGGTTGTTTAGTATCACGCTATTCCAGAATCCCTAAAAAAAACTTGAAACCAAGCGCGTAAAAGTTCACTGGCTTCCTATCAGTGCTTTGCTAAATTTTGTAATTATAGTTTGAGAGAACATGACAAAAAATTGTGAATCTATTCTATTGAGATTTTTTTAAGTTTGTAGGAAGCGCTTATTAAAAATGGCCTTGTATATTGTAAAAATAACCGAAATATCGAAGGTGATTTCTTTGATTCAAAGAACTGAAGAAGTGGACTATATTCGATTCAAAATTGTAAAAATGCACTGACTTAATGAGGTCAGGAACTTTTGCGCGCTTGTTCTAAAATCTTTTTCCGTGCTTTGCAAACAGTACTAGATTCATACTAAAACTACCTCTGCGAAGAATATTAAAGAGTCAACAAATCAATAGTTTGAATTAGTAAAAGTTTATTCTAAATTCCATTGAAACTTTACACCATAATTTTTTATCGGTCTATTTACGATGCAAATTCAATACCAAACAGCGGTAGCAAATCTCAATCAATAAATCCAACTAATCCTATTGTATTTGCTTCTAAAGGCCTGGTTACGAAAAACCAAACCATTGCATATCAAGGATTCAGTCTCAAAAGACTGAACTAGTCACCTAGAGGGAGCCAGACCCGTTAAGGATTTGAATGGCAAGTCGCCTGAACCCAGTTCTCAAGATAAAATCTTCTAGGTGGAATCCGTCGTGAAGACTAACTCCTCTGCTCGCTGCAGATACTCACATTTGATACCCCTGTCTGGTGCTCCCACCTCTAGTCACCGTCAGCGACTAAGACTGGGGCATCGATACATAGCACTGCCAATGTTTGATGACGTGGGCTCTCTTCACCCGCCACCAACCCAGCACGATGTAAAAAGAATGAATCATTACAACCTCAATAAATATCCTTTTACAGGATTAAGAATTGTCATTCAATGAATCTTCAAAGCTGATATACCTTATAGCATTTACAGATAAAACATGTGTGCCTCGAAGAAATATTAATGAATGTTACTATTTCTTCCTTGAAGAAAATTTGTATCAGTAGAAAACTGTGCGGATCTGGCCGAACAATGAACTCCTCCGTGCTATCCATATTGACGAGTATATGCATGAACTTGCATGACGGATATCATTATTATCACACAAACGCACCCTGATAATTTCATCACAACAGAACAATTGATACGAATCTTACGCAAATATAGGAGAAATACAGACATTCCAAATCTATAAGCACTCTGGTCGAAGTACAAGAGCGCCAAATATAACCATTCAAAAATTCTAACTCGAAAACATAACTAGCTCTTACACTTGTAACAAAGAACAAGTAGGCACATACTCTTCCATAAATTTTGCAAAAATATTTTTCAGTCGTCATCTCGACAGCGGATCTTAGCGTGTGTGATCAGCTCATAAAGCTATATCTATACTTAATGACCTGGAAACTGGTTGTTAATCTGATCGTGATTCTACCTTTCGGAACTCAGATCGACTATCCTTGAAATATCGTCGTTAAAAACTCTTGTAGGTGGAATAATTGTGTGTGTGCAGCACACAAAAGACTTTTCAAAGCGGAATTGCATTGGCTTTGTATGAATCAGTGGTTGAGACACTTTTGTACCCACCCATTGATACTCGATCTGATATTATCGTTTCGTTTCACCATAAAGTTTTGCAATTAATAATTCAGCTACTTCTATGAATGGTAGTGAATTACCGGTAAATAAAGAATGAGGATTTCTGAGAATCGATGTTGCGTTAAGTTTCACGGCTTATGGCGATTGAGTGATAAAGAGTTGAGGCAATCTGAAGCAGTAGTGAACAATTTTACGGTTAATTAGGGCGTATTGTTGGGTTACCAGCCATTCGTTCGGGCGTGTGATGAAAGAGTAATGAGAAAATGAATCCATATTTGATTTTATCCGATTTCAGGGAGTTATTCAGATGTTTCTCATAGAATAAACTAGTCATCACCGAAATACAGTATGATTGGTTTCGTGGGAGACCTAACGATAATTTTCAATCGCCATCGAATTTCTTTGATTTCTTTGGAATATTACACGACACGTTGAAGAAGCCATGTAAAATCTATTTATCATATGATTTATTACTGAAACAAACATGCGATTTTCACACTCAAACAGGAAGTCAAAAAATAACATCGAAAAGTGTATAAAAAAATGTTGTTGAATCGTAAGTTATCCCTACTTATGCGTTTCGTCCCTGGCGCACACATTTGGACTCATTAGTATGGCTTGTGTGCGCCATGCCATAGACGCAGGGGATATTAAAGAGTGGGAGCCGCCGGGAGTTGAACCCGGCACCTAGTCGGTGTGAAACTTGAGCGCTAACCTCTAGGCCACCGAAGCGCTGTGAATTAAGCTATGCGTGGCTATATAGAGTGCTGCCAAGAGATCCCTACACACTCCCCTGCCGCTGACAGAGTGCCGCTACAATGTAGAAAAGTACTTGTTCTAGAGTCTTTTCCCGTAGTCTGGAACATTGTCTCTCTAATAAAGGGTCTTTCAACAAGAACTTCGTTTTTCAAATCAAAATAAAACAAAAAATGTTTTTTCAAATTTTTATTGTATCACGAAAAAAAATTCGACAATTATGAACGAAAAATGATATTTGTCAAATGTCCACCACGACTACGCTCTCAGAAGTAAAGTCTTTCATCGAAATTTTTGGCAAAATGTCGGGTCTATTTCGGCTATCACATCACAAATTTTGAGTTTTAAGGCTGCAATCGATTCGATTGGCTCCGTATAGACTCTGTCCTTAAGATAACCCCACATAAATAATCCAGTGGTGTTAAATCCCACCATAAGGTTGGCCATTTAACAGTTGCATTTCGTGAAAATCTGCAATCAGCAAATTAAGTTTGCAATAAATTGATCGTCTCATTGGCTGTGTGACAAGTGGCACCGTCTTGTTGAAACCACATGTTGGTTATATGTGAACCACGTCATCAATGATCGGTCATTGAGTTGTTAACATCTTGCGATAGCGTGGTCAATTGACCGTTACGGCATTTCTAGCCTCATCTTCGAAAAAAAAAATGCAATGACACGTTGAGCATGCAAAGGCTCCTCAATAATCGCTTTAGAATTCTTTAGAATTTTCAGATCCCAAATGCGGAAATTTTGTTGGCGTACTTAGACAAGTGAAAATTGGCTTCATCAAAAAAAATAATTTTTTCAGAAAAACCAACGGGTTGTTCCAGCATGAACTGAGCGAATCTACGGTGATGTGAATGGTCGGTCAGCTTCAATTCCTGCACTAGTTGAATCTTGTAAGGCTTTACAGCCAAATCCTTACGCAAAATTCGCCATGTGGTGGTTTGGGATAACCCCAGTTGTCGAGAACGTCGAGAAATTGACAAATTTGGATCTTCAGTACTGTGGCTCACGGCTTTTTAGTTGATCCCGGTCAAACACGCGTTGGTGTTTGTACATTTTGTACCAAATTCTTAATAGCGGTCTCAGAAGGTCGATTATGTTATCCGTTAATATCACGAATTTCACGGAATGTAATTTTAACAGAACCTGCATTTTTATAGTGGGTATTAATTATTTCAATGCGATTATCGAGCTGCTGCTAAAGCATCTACTACGAATATACCGAAAAACTAACTGTTATGCTGTGTTATGTGGTGAGTGTATCTACTCACAATTGTCCCTGAGTTTGGTTCGAAGCTCGAACTCCCTTCTTCTAAAAACCAATCAAAAATAGGCATATCAACTCCATCGAAAACTATTTAGGACATATTCCGTTTTCTCAGCTCTTCTCCTTTGAAATACTTACTATATTCAAGTCGAAATTACAAATATCTTGAATTAAAAAAATCCAGACTAACAGTTTTCCTTCAGTCTCATTTCAGCCACAATCCTGTACCACCTTAAACATAATCAGGAAAATTTATGTATCGGTCTTCTTTCATCCTTATACCAGAATTTCGGACGGAAAACACTGATCTTTTGAAGTACCTTATATATTCACATCCAAATTACACAAAATTGATGATTTTCCGAATTGAAGCTTCTGAAACCTCTAAATGGCTTTAACGAGCATTACCTTAAACTTTCTCCAATCACGAATATGGCTTGCTTATATAGACTTCATACATTATTTCGCCGTAAAAGAACCATTTCGCTTAATTTTCCACCAACTGAAATCGAATTAATACGTCCGTCAGATGCTAATTGAATTGAACGCATTAAGCATTGAAATTTCTAACGGAATTTTTTAGATTTCTTTATCCCGATATCTCGAAAAATTCGAATTTTCTCAAGAAATACTTAGGGGTTTCTCCATAAGTTTGAGTGGAATGGGGCTGCCTCAAATTTCAATGACCCAAGAGTCGATATACGGACCGTGAATGTAAACATAATTAATTAACATTAACTTTAATAATTTGTGATTGCTTGGCTTTGGGTAACTGAATATAAATAAATGAATTTTCTGGTGAAAGAAAGTTAGGATAATGAAATTTGAGAGAATGTAAAATATCAATAAAGTGTTTCTATTTTTTTTGTGATTCCCTTTAAAATATTAAATTAATTCGTTTACTTTGCTTGATCAATCTTCAACGATTTTTTTTATAAGTTATTTTTAAAAATTTTAAGTCGAATTTAAGAATCACAAAAATAGCTTTAATTCGCTAAATATTCGAGATTTCAATTCGACATGTTGAGATGATTTTAGATGAAAGTCTGATCTGCTGCACCGTTTTCGAATCCTAGTTGTCAGTTATACAGAGTGGTCAAAAAAATTAGGACTTGTCAAGTCACAAAATTGTAAAAACTCGGTCCTTCAAATTAGACATACAGTATATTTTTTTTATTTTCAAAATGAAAACAATCCAATCTAAAATATTTCTATACATTTCCCTATACCTATCTTATTTGGATTCAAAGTTATCTGCGTTTATTGAATCTCAGGAAACATATTCTAAAGCTTTTGCAAAACATTTCTAATACTTGTTGTTTGAAATTTTAACTTGAATAAAGGTTTTCTATGGATAAAGTGGAGTCACAGATATGTTGACCGATAAGGCGACTTAGGGAGCACAGAGAAAATATCAATACATAGAAATTAATCCATATTAAATCAATCTGAAATTTAATGAAGGCAGATAACTTAGAATCCATACAAGAATGGTATAGGCAAATATATAGAAACATTGTAGGTTGGCTTGTTCTCATTTTAAAAATGAAAAAATATACTGGGTGTCAAATTTGAAAAAATTGAATTTTGTGAGCTAACAAATGGTAATTTTTTTCGACCACTCTGTATATATGACAACAAAAATTCGAAAAAGTTGGCTGAGATCTATTATCTAAGATCCTGCCAAATTTCAAACTGAAATCTCGAATAATGAGAGGAATAGAGCCATTTTCTTAACTCTAAATTTGGTTCAAAATTTTAAAAAATGATTTATAACTATATATATATATCTATATAAAACGATACCGTTTTAGATAAATAGAGTGAGGTAAAGTAAATTAATTGAAATTTTTTATGGAGGATTATAATAAAATAAAAATACGGAGTGCTCTATTGAAAGTAACAAAGCTGTTGCCAAATTTACCTACATCTGACATCATTGGAAATTTGAAAGTATTTTACTATCAAGAGGAGGAGCATCCTCTCCAAAGAAAATCATACACAAATTAATATATTCCTGCCAGTAAGCTTTTATCTTGTGAAGTCGCCTTCTGGCAACTAAATCTATCCTCATAGCGATTGTCACTCAGACAATTTTCAATGAAATAATCATTTTTTTGTTTGGGCGTCTTCTTATATGAAAAACTCATGGCTTCTCATAATAAGATAATACAATGCTGAAATGTAGGGATGCTCTTAATTTCAATTACCTCGATATGTATACAGGGTGAGTCGTTGACCACTGCGTTAATTTTAACCATAGGTTCTTGAGATCAAAAGAAACACTTTTTCCATTACGGTTTTTCTATATTCAGCTGCGTTGAAAAGTTATAAAGAATTTTAAGTTTTCACATTGGGCAAATACCCCTCTGTAGTCCAGTATAGTTTGAATGAAAAATACCTTCCACAGCATCCACTATTGAATCTGAATTGTTTAAAAACATTATTTTCCCTCTAAGAAATGATTCACTCACTCATGTTTCATCCGATGAGGTCCATATCCAGAAGGAAGATACAAAATACTAATTTTCTGCTAAAAAAAGTCAACACCATAAACATAGATTTTTGTTATTCTACTATATTTTCTTTCTACTTCAAGATTATAAACCATGCCTTTCTAGTGAGAAATTCCAAGAAAACCTCAGAATTTTGGGTGTTATCATCATACATTTGTAATTTTCTTCTTAAAATTTCCAAATCATGAAAACCATCATTTCTATGAAAACTTCCAAGGCAAGAGGTTGTCACTGTGCTTTTTTTTCACTCAAAGCCAGAAAAAATCATCTATGTTTTTCCAAACACTGATATTTCTGAAGTTTCTTCTCCTTGACAGAGACCAGTGAACAGGTCTATGAGGTCTCTTGATATCATACTATTAAAAATATGAAAACCTTTTTCGAAATCTTCAACAATGAATGTCACTACGAATAATCATTTTAAAGTGATCTTACTTGCTTGATGATTATTTTCTGTACTGAATCCCAATAACAATTTACCTGGATAGATTACAAGTATTTCGAGTTTTAGGTGTGCAATTATACTTTCTTGAAGAAATACTTGAATTTGATTTTGAAAAATCAACTAGGTGTTCTTTAATAAAGAATTTTTTGTTAAATCATTAATATGAATCTATTCTGTTTAGACTTTAATTACTGATTATTGATTTTTATAATCAGAGTATTTGTTTTGATTACGTAAACAAGAACATAAATATCGAATAATTGTTATTCATAGATTATGTCAAATTTAAATACCTTACCATAGAATATTAATTTATTACCGAACCCCAGGAGAGAAAAAATTAATATTTGCAATGTTTTTTTAAATGAAAGATAATATCTGTAACTATTATTGATCTTTAGTTATAATTTTCCTCAGAATAATTAGAGTGAATTATTATCATATTAAAATATTATAACGTCTCTGTGGAGCGTAGTTCCAAATAAAAAAGTGTTCTGTGGTTCCTTGTTGTTTTGATTCTGTTTGAAACTGTCAACAGTTATTTGTAGCTTTCTTTCAAAAAAATGTGGAAAATATTAGGAGGATAATATCGATAGTTTTAAATTATTCAATTCAGTATGAAATGATTATGGTCAGAAAATACATTTCTATTCTAATCTTTCTTGTTTATGAACCTATAGCTTCCAATTTCAATATTGATTGAATTTTAATTAACCATGCATCATAACAAACATTCAGAAATATTAAAACTAAGTCAAATTCTATTATCTCCTAAGTTTGTGAACAAGCTTGAATCGGTGTATGAAATAAAGTTAATAAAGGTATAAAACAAATCTAGGAAACTGGGTTCGAAGTTTTTAAAACTCATATGAGCTCAATTTGGAGCATTCCTATGTTAGAATAGATATAATTGGATGAACCCTGAAAGTCTGAAGCTATAAAAAGCCAGCTCTTCATAAAGACAAGTCTTCAATTCAACAGGTCCTGACAGAAAATACTTTACCTATTTCAATGGTCAAAATATACCGAAGAGTGATGGAAAACTTTTTCTCTATTTATTATGGAATATTATTCTGGATTAAATATTAAACAAGATGCTAGACATTTTTAACAATGAATACAGCAAATGGCAATTTAGATTTTGTGGTGAATGTAAGACAAAAATTATTCAGTGGTTAATTTCATCTATAGTGTTTAGTGGTGGAACCATAGACTGGAGAGATTTCCTCAACCTTTTGTAGAAATATTTAATAAAGACATAAAATATGGCAACATTGAACAAATCTGATTATTGAATCATTTCAGCACAGAGTTGGATTTGGGAAAAACAGAAAATTTGGACAAAATTATATCGATTCAATTCCTTTCAACTTCAAATATCTCAAGAATGCTGCAATATAGGAGAAAAGATGAGGAATGATATTATATGCAGAAAAGACTAATTATTCCAGGAAGTACGAGATACGGACCTTTAGTTCAAGCGATATTTGTTTTTCATGCAATTTAACCAATCTGTAGAGTAGTTGTGAGAAACCCACAAGAAGTGGAATAAATCTATTGATGCTAAAATATGCATAAGTGTTATCAAAAACCTTCTACAAGAGACCATTTCAATTGATATTGTCGTTTGAATATTACAGGTGAAAACGCAATTTTTTCATGAAATTTCAACACCCTATATCTTTTGAACGGGTCAAATTTGGAAAAATGTTATGGTAAGAAAATATTTCTTTTGACGTGAAGAACCTATGGTTAAAATAAACGCAGTGGTCAAAGACTCACCCTGTATACGAAATTTGTTGTATTTCTGATGAGTACCTTATGAGATATTAAGTATTGAAAAAATTTTGCAATGTTTGGGATGATTTCGTGAATATTCTGATTTTTTATTGAAGTTTCTTCCTAAGATTTTGTTTTTTATGCCGAATTATATGATTTCCCGTAAAATTAACCACTGCTTAAACTTTTTTCCAACTAAACATGCTATATTCCTTGATAGAAAAAATTGTAAGCTAAAAGATCCGTGCAATAGTATTTAATGAAAAGTAGGGGACAAAAATTAATCGGTATTATAAAACATATTCTGTGAAAAAAAATATTTTCATTTTCATTATTGTGTGTTATTATTTTCATTAAAATCAACTTCAATTTCTTAAATGGAAGTGCTAAATTTCATGTTTACAATTCCTGTTATGTTTTCGAACGTGAAAGACTCATCTATCGTTTTACTAATAGATGCTTTCATACAAAATTTTCGGTCAACTTAGAATATCAATTTCTTCATATTGAATATTTTCATACATATCAATTTAAGTGTATGCTGATATGATTATGGATGAACGAGTGCATAAAAGCTAGTGAATTCACGTCAGTGTTATCAATTTCTATTAATACGAGTATTATTGCTTTTCTCGTATCATGGATGGAATAAGCAATTTGAAAACTTCAACTTTTATTGATTTATGTGAACATGTTCTTTATGACACAGAAGTTCATTAGATATTGCAGTTATAATAGCGCTTCAAATTATATAATAGCCAATAAAAGAACACTCGATTGTTTGTTTAGCAATCAGAGAAGTTTCCTTATTGCATCTGCAAGATAGGATACACTGAAATACATCATCACGGAGGAAAATTATCGAACTATCGCATTTTCGCAACTTGTGGATTCCATAATTCTTAACAATGATAACAGGCTCTTAAAAGAGAAATCAAATATATTTTAATAGTAAAATCCATCAAGATCATGAGGACATTCGACAACCCTCGATTTTCTTATGTTGCATTGGAAAATATATTATTCTTTGGAACTTTTGGCTCACATTTACTTGTGGCAAACAATGTCCATTTAGTAAAGAGTTTTTGCAGAGGTTAAGGTAACGGGTAATCATACATAAAAGAAGGATAATGGGTGAAACCGCAGGAGTGCAGAAAATATGAGAATAGGATGGAAGGTACTTGCCGACACGTGTTTCTGCTTATTGGCTTCTTCAGGGCAAGTCGATAAGCAGAAACACGTGTCGGCAAGTACCTTTCATCCAATTCTCATATTTTATGCACTCCTGTGGTTTCACCCATTACCCATCTTTTTATATCTTATTTCACCGCAATATATCTGTTACTGCAACTTAGTGGTTGAGTTCATTCATTTATATTCCGAGTTGCTTGCTCGATTCAATAATTTTACACTCTGTATATGTTCATATCATTTTCCGATAAACGCGTAACATATGTTGGAGCATATGACCTATGTCGAACAAAGAGAGTACGAAATCGGCGTTCATCCATGAAGTTCCATGAAGTAAGTTATCTACTTTAATGAAGGAATATTTAGATCATATGTCATTGATTTCTACGGGTTCGGATTATGAAAATACTTTTTATATCCCTCACCATTGTATAATCAAACCAAACAGTCCATCCACAAAGTTGAGGGTTGTTTTCGATGCGTCAGCTCATGTACCCGGTCATTTATCTTTAAATGATGCTCTATTGATAGGTCCTAAATTACAAAAGGATATTATTGTCATTTTGATGAACCTTCGTGTTCATCGGTTCGTTTTCACAGCTGATATCAAACAAATGTATCGTCAAATATTAGTTCAAAATTCACATCGAAACTTTCAAAACATATTGTGGCGGTTTTCTCCATCGGAACCCATTAAAATATATCAGCTGAATACCGTTACGTACGGAATCGCACCAGCACCTTTTCTTGCTCTTCGAACTTTGTCACAGTTGACCAAGGATGAAGAAGCTCGTTTTCCGAAAGCATCCAAAATTTTGCTCACAGACATTTATGTCGATGACGTCGTTACAGGTTGTGATGATTTGGAAGGGGCAAAAACGTTGCAAGAGGAACTGATTTCCCTATTGAATTGCGGTGGTTTTGAGCTCCGAAAATGGAGTAGTAACAGTTCTCAATTACTCTCAACCATACCTCTGGATCATCAATATCACCATTCTTTTGATTTTGATATAGATCCGATAGTCAAAATTCTCGGTTTGAGGTGGTTTCCTTCGACGAATTTTCTTATCTTGCAGAAACTACTGTGCAAGGTATGTACCAAACGTACCATACTTTCCGAACTTTCTCGAATTTTCGACCCTTTGGGGTTCCTTTTCAATTTACTTTTCTTGCTAAACATTTGATCCAGCATCTTTGGACATTAGATTTGCAGTGGGATGATACACTTCCAGACGATGTCAACCGTCGCTGGAATCAGTGTAAATCCGAATTGGCCGAATTGGGTAAATTAAAGATACCTCGGAAACTTGCATCGAAACCATTTTATCGTTGCGAACTTCATGGTTTCGGAGATAGTAGTGAGCGTGGTTACGCAGCCGTGGTCTATTTCAGGTTTTTCAATTATGACGGCTCCATTGACACCTCTTTCGTATGTGGTAAATCAAAGGTCTCCCAGTGAAGAGAATTTCACTTCCACGACTGGAATTGTGTGCTTGTCTCTTATTATCAAAACTCATTAATGTGGTTTCCTCTGTTTACCAATCAGCCTTTACAATAGATGACATTTTTGCTTGGTCTGATTCAATGGTAGCTCTAACATGGATTAAGTCTTCTCCTCATCGATGGAAGACATTTGTAAGCAATCGGACAACTCAAATTCAGGACTTAGTTTCAACAGAGAATTGGTATCATGTCCAATCGAAAGACAACCCAGCTGATTGTGCTTCACGCGGCTTAACGCCAACCGAACTGTTGAACTGCTCTTTGTGGTGGACAGGCCCTGACTGGCTTGGTTCCAAACATCTCACCTTCGCAAATGATGAAATAGAGAATTCTCTTCATCTTGTACAAACAGAAAAGCGTCACCTCTCTTTGTCAGCTTTCATTTCCCCGTCGTTTGTTGGTGATTTGCTCTCCAGGTATTCATCTCTGTCCAAGGTTCAAAGGGTGGTAGCTTACATTTTCAGATTTGTTCACTTCATGAAAAACTCCAAAGCTCCTAGAATATATAGATTTTCCGCAGTTCATCTCAGAGATGCACTTTTCTTCATTATAAAACAGGTTCAACGGGTTGTGTTTAAGGAACAGATCGATATTCTCATCTCGGGAAATCCCATATCTAAATCACTTCGAAAATTGAATCCATTTGTTGGATAAGATGGTGTTCTCAGGGTGGGCGGTCGTCTGTCTTTTTCTGGTCTGGCTTATGATCACAAACACCCAGCTTTGCTTCCTTCATCTCATCGTCTTACTGAGCTCCTTATTCAGCATTTCCATAAAATATATCTGCATCCAGGTGCTCAGACTTTACAGTCCACTTTACAGTTAACTCGTATCCATCAGGATTTTTGGAAAAGATGGAATTTAGAATACCTGAACACACTGCAACAACGAAAAAGTGGTTCAATAGTGACTCGCCTCCTTATTCAATAGGTGCACTAGTCTTGATAAAAGATGATCAACTCCCTCCATTGCGCTGGCGACTTGGACGCATTGAGAAATTGCATCCTGGCGCTGATAAAATAGCTAGAGTAGCTACTATTCGGACTACTCAAGGTGTACTGCAGAGATCAGTGGTTAAATTATGTCCATTACCTCTTCATATAGTGTTTAGTGGTGGAACCATAGACTGGAGAGATTTCCTCAACCTTTTGTAGAAATATTTAATAAAGACATAAAATATGGCAACATTGAACAAATCTGATTATTGAATCATTTCAGCACAGAGTTGGATTTAGGAAAATCAGAAAATTTGGACAAAATTATATCGATTCAATTCCTTTCAATTTCTAATATCTGAAGAATGGTGCAATTTAGGAGAAAAGATGAGGAATGATTTTATATGCAAAAAAGACTAATTATTCCAGGAAGTACGAGATACGGACCTTTAGTTCAAGCGATATTTGTTTTTCATGCAATTTAACCAATCTGTAGAGTAGTAGTGAGAAACCCACAAGAAGTGGAATAAATCTAATGATGCCAAAATATGCATGAGTGTTATCAAAAACCTTCTACAAGAGATCATTTCAATTGATATTGTCGTTTGAATATTACAGGTGAAAATGCAATTTTTTCATGAAATTTCAACACCCTATATCTTTTGAAATACGAAATTTGTTGTGATGATGAGTACCTTATGAGATATTAATATTTTTTGCAATGTTTGGGATGATTTTGAATATTCTGATTTTTATTGAAGTTTCTTCCTAAGATTTTGTTTTTATGCCGAATTATATGATTTCCCGTAAAATTAACCACTGCTTAAACTTTTTTCCAACTAAACATGCTATATTCCTTGATAGAAAAAATTGTAAGCTAAAAGATCCGTGCAATAGTATTTAATGAAAAGTAGGGGACAAAAATTAATCGGTATTATAAAACATATTCTGTGAAAAAAAATATTTTCATTTTCATTTTATTGTGTGTTATTATTTTCATTAAAATCAACTTCAATTTCTTAAATGGATGTGCTAAATTTCATGTTTACAATTCCTGTTATGTTTTCGAACGTGAAAGACTCATCTATCCTTTTACTAATAGATGCTTTCATACAAAATTTTCGGTCAACTTAGAATATCAATTTCTTCATATTGAATATTTTCATACATATCAATTTAAGTGTATGCTGATATGATTATGGATGAACAGTGCATTAGTGAATTCACTCAGTGTTATCAATCAATAATTACGAGTATTATTGCATTTTCGTATCATGGATAAACGCGTAACATATGTTGGAGCATGTTCTTTATGACAGAAGTTCATTAGATGTCGCTTCAAATTATAAATAGCCAGTAAGAACACTCGATTGTTTGTTTAGCAATCAGATGAAGTTTCCTTATTGCATCTGCAAGATAGGATACACTACATCATCAAGGAGGAAAATTTCGAACAATCGCATTTTCGCAATGGATTCCATAATTCTTAACAATGATAACAGGCTCTTAAAAGAAATCAAATATATTTTAATAGTAAAATCCATCAAGATCATGAGTCGACAACCCTCTGATTTTCTTATGTTGCATTGGAAAATATATTTATATATTTATATATATTATATTTATACACATCGAATTCAGCCGTACTGTGAAACCAGGTAGGCAGACGTCGATACTCGACGTCGATTCATTCGATTTTCTTTCGAGTCATTTTTTCATACTTTCAGAATTTCATTATTAATTTCTCTTTCGTTTAATTTTCAAAGGCCCTTGTCGTGCCAATATCCTTTTCTGTAATTTAATGGTAATCATAGAATTCGGCGTATGATTCAAGAGCTCAAAAAAAAACTTCAGTAAATAATCCCGTCTCTCCACAAAAGTAGTGATTTGTATGTATCATAATATTGTTGTAATGTTCACGAAGTGGGCTGAAATATTGAATTGTGGAAACTTCCTAAATTGTTCATACATTCAGGATGGATTCCGTCAAAATATGCTGCTTTCTCAAATTTGGTTGAAAATAAGAAGACAATATCAAAAAAGCACTGAATGAATAATAACAAATCAATTTTGTTTGAAATTTACGAATGATAATTGCTGAGTTGATGTAGGTAAATCCCTGAGATATAAATATAATAGTAAAGGTGCAAGAACTGATCCATACGGAAATCGTTTACTAATGTTTAGTATTGTTAATCTTATTGTTAGCAAAAACACGAAACCCACTATCAATATTCTATATTCTAATATTTTTTCCATAAGTTCATTTTTGGCCAAATCCGTGGAATAGTTCAGTAGTTATGACCATCTGACATTTTATCTCCTCATTAACTCATGGAATATCTAGGCGATAAATTTGTAACTACTATTACGTTTGAATAAGATTAAAAGGAATAGTTCTGAGGAATTTCAATTAAATCCTCACGTCAAAAAAAAATACAAAACCAATTTTGTTCAATATCTTGATATCTAATTATTAAAAGAAACAAGTTTCTTGACTGATTTTCACTCGCATAAGATGCGAGGTCTGTAAATTTAGTGATGAGACTGAAAACACTGGACGCGCAGGGCTTATTGGGGCGGTAGAGATTCGAGTTTGACCTCACTCGAGTCATTTGGTTGTGCGTAGCGATTGTTTTTGTGAAATAACTTTTTCTATTGTGTTCTAAAATTGAATTACATCAATTTCGAGCAACTGTGTGCTATCAAGTTTTGCTTCAGACTTTGCAACGTTGCAACGGAAACTCTTCTTAGACTCAGCAGACCTACGGAGATAGTGTTCTGTCACGGGTCCAGGTTTTTCGGTGGTTCAAAGCATTTTCGGAAGGAAGAGAGTCGATTGAAGATGAATCACAAAGTGGAAAGCCTTCATCTTCAAGAACCAATGAGAATGTAGACAAAATGACAGCCAGAATGAAAGGGGAAGAGTTAAATTCGACTCACACCACCGTTCATCAAATTTTGACCAATGAATTGGGGATGAGAAAAATGTGTAAAAAATGGCATTTTTAATGAACGAGTTTTTGGCCGTAGAAATATTCCTGTGACTCCTCAGCCTCCTTATTAGCCTGACTTGAGTCCTTGTGACTTTTTCCCTTCCCAAAGTTGAAAAATTACCTCAAGGAAATTGTTTTGTGACAGTTGAAAAATCCAAACGACTGTAATCGACCAGCTGAAGGTTATTGAACATCAGTGGCTGGTGCCATCAAAACTCATTGTCTCTCAATTCCGAAAAAACCAACGTTATATTCTTCTCCAATACAAGATCCAATCTTACTCATCCCGAATCCATCAGACTGAATAATATCGACATATCAATTAGCTCAAGCACACGACTCCTGGGAATTACCATAGATAAAAACCTTAATTGGAGTCAACATTGTGATACTTTGGTACCAAAGCTGAACTCAGTGATCTATACACTTAGAGCTCTCAAAAATCAAGTAGACTCAAATATACTAAAAACCATGTATTTCTCAAACTTTCAAGCTCTCCTATCTTATGGCATCGTTTTTTGGGGTTCCAGTTCACAAGCTGAACACATCTTTATAATACAGAAGCAGGCAATCAGAACAATGTTAAACATTAAATTTAGGTCATCATGCAGAAATATATTTAAATCAAATAATATCTTAACATTGCCAGCTTTGTACATCTACAGATTATTATTGTTTCTGCGCAAGCATTCTTATTATTTTGAAGAATATAAAAATACAAATTTAACAAGGAGAGTCCATGAATATTTCTACCCTATTCATAAATACTCAAATACAGAGCGTAGCACTTTATATATGTGTATTAGATTATACAATCTTCTTCCTAAGGCTATCAGAAATATATCAGAGTATAATGTATTTCGTAAGACAATATTTTCAATGCTGTTAAACTGTGAGCCATATTCATGTGATGAATTTAAAGATTTTTGTCAATCATATAATTGTAACTAATCCTTCTTGTTGTAAATGAATGTTGATTTTTTTGACCTATTTTCACTTTGTCATTTATGATCATTCTGAAAATAAATCCTATTATTATTATTATTATTATTATTATTATTTCGGTATGGGAGTTCCAGCACTGCTATAAGTAGTGGAAGAAAAATCTCCAGCGCTGTGTGGCCTCAGAAGAAAGTTATTCTGAAGGTGACAATATTGAATTGTAATTATTTTTGTATTAAAACTTTTAAAAAAATCAGTCTCGTTACTTAATTTACACCTCGTATTCATCAGACGTCCACAAAATTTTGAATTTATATAGAAGCAATTGATATTCAGAACATGCTTGAGTTTTATCATTGTTTCATCTTATTGTAAGAAGCTATGACTACAACATATTTTCCAAGATCTCCGAACATAAAAAAATGTTTTGATTGGCTGCGTCGTTTGAGATCATCGTTATTAGTATATCTATGTTTTTGTATCTGTCACATTGTCAAATTTGTCAAGAATGTCCTTCCACCATGAAATGATCTCAATAATTATCATTGAATTTGGAATCAATGAAGTATTTCAATTTACGCGAGCTAACTGAAAAAAATATATCCATTTCAATAAGATATTCGATGAGAAAGAAAAAAATTCTTTTGGTTGGAGGAAATTTGAGCTTAGAAAAAATTTATGGAAAAGTATGAGTGGCATTTTCCATTCTTGATATGGGATTGTTCATTCATTGTGGCGGCGATAACGCGTTTTTACCTGACGTCAGTGACTTTCAACATTTTTTGCGGGCTTGTTCTAGTAAGTAAGAGTGGTATCGTTTCGCCCAAATCTATATATTTATATATATCGAGCCAAACATGATCTTAATCAATTTGGATTGTGGAGAAGTGCTAGTGTTTCCATATTTTCAGAATAGGTCAACTTTCCAAATATCTCGGTCAATTTCTGTATTGGGCCAAATCCGTCCAATGGTTCCAGATGAAATTTGATTTACTCATAGAATATTCATCAGATTAGGTTAATACTCAGAAGATATTTGACTCAGATAGAAACGAATAGGCTCCCAGAAATCGACAAGCTATCATAACTCCATCCCAAAAACAATTCTTTTGATACCTCATACCTCATAACATAACCGGCGTATTTAATTAATTATTATTGCACGAATGGGCATTATTGATTCCTACATGTTCCCAAATTTCATTGTCGTAGCTTCTTTCCACCAAATTATATAATTAATTTTTTTACCATTTATTTGAGGTAAAGTTGATATTAATCATTTAAGTTGTGTGTTGACACTTGATTCATTGAAACTTTGGGATGGTGTTTCTAAAACGAAGCTACAGGAAATTTACAATCTCCTGACATGCCCCATTTGCCTAAAACTCCTAGAAAATGCCCCAAATTGTTCGTCTGAAACTATGAATATTTTCTTAAATCGGAAAAAAGAAATGTTAAAAAGTTCATTTCACAGATGCATTCTCGATTGACATCGGTAGGATATATAAATTCATATTCGGTTAGGGAAAATTCAGTCGAAATAGATTTTGTTTGATGAAACATAAATATCCTTCCAATGTCCTCTTCAGTGATCTATGACTTTATTGGTACTATAATGTCTTCTTGGTTTTGTAATGTCATAATTGGTGATATTTTCATTATTGTAGTTTGTATTGTCTGAGGTTTTGTGAGATTTATCAAATAAAGTTTGAGCAGTAGGTATTCAATCAAACACTATTTTTTTTTATTTGACTTTCTTATTCTATGAACCTTAGATCGGTCTTTCTCAGTTTGCTATATCTTATTTGTTTCTTGTTATTGCGGAATCATTTCTAAGAGGGAAAATAATATTTTTAAACAAATCAGATTCAATAGTGGATGCTGTGGAAGGTAATTTTCATTCAAACTAAACTGTACTACAGAGAGGTAATTGCCCAATGTGAAAATTTAAAATGCTTATAACTTTTAAACGCAGCTGAATATGGAAAAATGGTATGAAAATATATAAAAAAATATATGAAAAAGTGTTTCTTCTCATCTCAAGAACCTATGGTTAAAATTTACGTAGTGGTTGAAGACTCACCCTGCATAATTGAGTAGATTCTTGAAACTATATATATACAACATCGCTGACCAATATTTTTATATCTCTTGGGTTTTTATGATTTTATTGCTTTTCTCTCACAATAATTTTGGTTCTTTCAATTTCAGAGATATTTTGATAAACTTTTACAGTAATTTATTGCGCATAAATCTGTCTTAGATCTAGTGTTTCAGAAATGTATATTCTAAAACAAGGAAATGTAATTTTTTTCCTTACATTATTTCAAGAATGAAATTCTGAATGATTTCAACAATTCACTTGTGTATATATGAAATTCAATAATCAATAATTCAATAAAACAGAATAAATTGTATATTCAATCATCTTGAATATTTCCCACCAAAATTTGAGAATCACGTTATAATCATGAATTACTTCTGTACTCAATAGAGCACTTATTTCCCATGCCGCTTCTGTTGACAGCCATTCAAATATTTAATAAACGAATCTTATCTGTTTGCACCGAGATACAATACAATCGGTACACCTGTCCGAACACATTCACCTCGATTCGGTGAAATCTGTTATATTTTGTAACTCGAAGGATACCCGATATGTCATAGAGATAAATTTCATCTATCCAAATATCATATTTTGCAAAGTCATTCTAATAGATACAATCAGGAAAAATTAATACTGAAATGTATCATTCTAGCAGAATAGAGTGTTATCGATTTGTCCAAATGTTCTAATTTTCGAATATCGAGCCGATGTGGTCCTATCAATCGATTGGATTCATTTTCCTGTTAGAGAACTCGTGGTCAAAATGAAGTATGTCTTTCTACTTTCTATCTTCCGAAAGAAATGAATTAAACTTTTCATACTTTCTAAATAGGTTAATTGTCCAATTATCTCAAGAACGTTATTGGGCCAAATACGTCGAATGGTTCAGCAGTTATCTGCGTTTGAAATTTGGTTTCCTAAATAATTTCAAGAATATCCATCCCATCAAGTTGTTTCTTGAGAGATGGTCGAATGCGGTAAAAACAAATGAACCTACGATATTTCCTTAAGATCGTAGCTCTAGAAAATTTTTGAGAAATTTCCATAAAAAATTTATACATTACTTCATATCTCAAGTATTGGTGGAAGTGTGGAGATTATTAATATATTAAGCCGGCCATACACGATAGAGTCGAATGGCCCGAGACCGTTTGGACTAGAGCCAAATTAAATTGCAACTGACAACTGGCATCCCCACACTGGTTGAATTTGGACTAACTCGGGGCCGTTTGACTGGATGGTTCGCAGTGTATGGCTGATAGATTAAAACACATCACTCACATTTATGACATCTCTATTTAACAGGGTGATTTCGAAGGACACCGTCAGAATTCAGGAGAAGTTTACAGTAGTCAAGGCACTTTCAAAACATGTTCGGTATGGTTGCGGGCGTTTTGCTCTTAAAGTAGTTCAGAAAATGAAAAATAGTTCGTTGCTGACTAATAACCCAGCGACAAAATTGTAAATGTGAGAAATCACCTGGATGTAAATTATCCGAACAATCGGATTGGTCGTCAAGGCCCTTCTGCTTTGCCACGAAGATTGTCTGATTTGAATCTTTTAGATTATTTTGTTTGAGGACATCTGCAAACAAAAGTTGAAAGAATTTTTGGGTAATATAATATCTTAAAACAAAATCAATCCCTCATTAGAAGATCAATTTGGAATTTGATAAAAATCTCTAGAATCTCTATCCACAGAAGAGGAAATCACTGCGAACATTATATACAGGGTGGGTCTTTGACCACTGTGTTAATTTTAACCATAGATTCTAGACATCAAGAGAAACATTTTCTTCCCATAACGTTTTTCTAAATTTGGACCCTTTCAAAAGATATAGAGTGTTGAAATTTCATAAAATAATTGCATTTTCACCTGTAATATTCAAACGACAATATCAATTGAAATGATCTCTTGTAGAAGGTTTTTGATAACAGTCATGCATATTTTGGCATCATTAGATTCATTCCATTTCTTGTGGGTATCTCAATTCTACTCTACAGATTGGTTAAATTGCATGAAAAACAAATATCGCTTGAACTAAAGGTCCGTATCTTGTATTTCCTGGAATCATTAGTATTTTCTGCAGATAAAATCATTCATCATCTTTTTACTCAATCGCACCGTATTTGAGATATTTGAAGTTGAAAGAAATTAAGTCGATATAATTTTGTCCAAATTCACTTATTTTCCCAAATCCAACTCTGTGCTGAAATGATTCTACAATCAGATTTATTCAATGTTACCATATTTTATGTCTTTATTAAATATTTCTACAAGGTCGAGGAAATCTCTCCAGTCAGTTCCACCACTAAACACTATAGATGAAATTACCCACTGAACAATTTTT
Source organism: Micraspis discolor (assembly GCA_030674115.1). Classification (NCBI taxonomy): domain Eukaryota; kingdom Metazoa; phylum Arthropoda; class Insecta; order Coleoptera; family Coccinellidae; genus Micraspis; species Micraspis discolor. The sequence goes on from JARTUT010002219.1 coordinate 183,566, forward strand.
GTCTTACATTCACAACAAAATCTAAATTGCCATTTGCTGTATTCATTATTAATGATGTCTAGCACCTTGATTTATATTGAATTTAATATTTTAATCCATTTCCATCACTCACATAGGTACTTCGGTATATTTTCATGATGACCATTGAAATAGGTAATATATTTTCTGTCAGGTCCTGTTAAATTGAAGACTTGTCTTTATGAAAAGCTGGTTCTTTATAGCTTCAGAGTTTCAGAGTTCATCAAATTAAATCTATTCTAACATAGGAATGCTTCAAATTAAGCTCATATGAGTTTTAAAATCTTCGAACCCAGTCTCCTTGATTTGTTTTGTACCTTTGAAGAAATTTTTTCACATCTTCATTTCATACATCGATTCAACCAATTTTTTCACATCTTCATTTCATACATCGATTCAACCTGGTTCACAAACTTTGGAGATAATAGAATTTGACTTAGTTTCGATATTTCTGAATGTTTGTTATGATGCATGATTAATTAAAATTCTATCAATATTGAAACTGGAAGCTATAGGCTAATAAACAAGAAACATTAGAATACAATGCATTTTCTGACCCTAATCATTTCATACTGAATTGAGTAATTTCAAACTATCGGAATTATCCTTACAATATATTCCACTTTTGAAGGTACAAATAACTGTTGACAGTTTCAAACAGAATCAAAACAACAAGGAACCACAGAACACTATTTTATTGGGAACTACCTTCCACAGAGACGTTATAATAACATTTTAATGTAATAACGCACTCTAGTTATTCTGAGAAAAATTATAACTGAAGATCAATAATGGTTACAGATATTATCTTTCATTTAAAAAAACTTTGCAATTATTAATTATTTTCTCTCCTGGGGTTCGGTAATAAATTGATATTTTATGATAAGATATTAAAATCTGACATAATCCATGAATAACCATTATTCAATATTTATGTTTTGGTTAACATGATTAAAACAGATACTCTGATTATAAAATTCAAAAATTTACACATTTTCAGTAATTACTTATAGTCTAAACAGAAAAGATTCATATTAATGATCTAACAAAAATTTTTTATTATATAACACCTAGTTGGTTTTCTTCAGAAGCAAATTTAGGTGATCAAACTCAATTTCTTCAAGCAAGTATAATGCACACCTAAATCTGGGAATACTTGTAATCTATCCAAGTGAATTATTATCGGGATTCAGTACAGAAAATAATCATCAAGCATAGTAACATCACTTTAAAATAATTATTCGTAGTGACATCATTCACTGTTGTTGAAGATTTCGAAAAAGATTTTCATATTTTTAACAGTATGATATCAAGAGACTTCATAGACCTGTTCACTGGTCTCTGTCAAGGAAAAGAAACTTCAGAAATATCAGTGTTTGGAAAATCATAATGATTTTTTCTGGCTTTGAGTGAAAAAAAAAGCAAAGTGACAACCTCTTGCCTTGGAAGTTTTCATAGAATTGGTTTTCATGATTTGGAAATTTTAAGAAGAAAATTACAAATGTATGATGATAACATCCAACAATTCTGAAGTTTTTTGGAATTTCTCACTAGAAAGGGATGGTTTATAATCTTGAATTAGAAAGAAATTATTGCAGAACAACAAAAATCTATGTTTATGGTGTTGTTGAATCTTCCTTTTTTACCTCCGGAGAAAATGAGTAGTGAATATTTCGAAAATAATCTTCAGATTCAATAGTGGATGCTTCTGAACCGTAATATCAAAGACTCTCCCTGTATATAAATATCATGATAGAAATTAGTTTTGCCTTTCATAATTTGTTTTGACTGACGTAGGTACATCTGACAATCTTCTGCATTCGCATGGTATTTCATATATACAATTTTTCGCTTTTTGCTTTTCATTATCAGGTTAAACTTGTACTCCTAATGTTTATGCATATGATTGCTTTATCCAAAATACATAAACATTAGTCAAGATAGGAATATCCATACAACACTTTTTTCTTCTCAACCCTGCGTATGAGTGATATTTAAGACCAGCCTGATGAATAGTTTCTGAGGTCTATAGCTGAATGAAATAAAAAACATAACATGTGTGGTAGTTTTTCAAAGATTCTTTATCAGAATATCGACGACTTATTCATTTTGGTTCGTGTTTTTGAAGAATGGATTCAAACAAACGCAAAACATATCGAATATAGAATCCGGTGAATTGTTTTTCGCCCAAGGTCGCATATGAATTGAAGAGGTCAAAATTTGACTCTACGTCTGATATTGTGTTGTCGAACATCGATAATAACAAAAAATTCCATTCACGGCTAGTGTGAAATATTACATAGCGGTTGCCAAAAAAGAAACGTGACGTTCTCCTGTTTTCCATAGGCGTATTACTCTGTTTCATCCCTACTAATATAATAAATGCCAAAGTAACTCTGTCTGTTTGTCTGTTACGCTTTACCGCTTAAACCTCTCAACCGGTTTTGATGAAATTTGGCACAGACCCTGAGAAAGGACATACAGTACCTTTTAATGCGAAAAAGGGATGAAATAGAGATTGAAAGTCTGTATGGGATTTCTTAATTTTGAAAGATAAAACTTTTTTTAACTTTCAACCAGTGAGGTGGTGGAAGTAAGGGTCGAAATTTGTATAGGAAATTCACAAGCCTTTTCACATAGGAAAAATGCTGAAAAATACATGTACAAGCAAAACCTTTCAATACATGTCGAAAAATATTCAGAAAACTTCAAAAGGAAATGATATCTAATACAAAGTAATTTAATAAAAAGGAACGAGAATTCCGAAGTACCGTCGCTTCAGTGGTGCGAGCTAACCACGATTGACGTAGTGCAACTATGGCCTGGTTTCGAGGTGAGCCTCTCTCAGCATAGTGTGGCAATAATGATCCTGAAGAAGGCCGCCAGTCGTTACAAAGAATGTGAGGAACTATTTAGACATGTATAGAAAAAGCGTCATATACATCTTGAAGACCAAACCAGCCTCGCTTTATCTGTAGATTCATACGACAGCACTTGACTCCCAAATTCGAATACTATCAGTGGTCATCGAATGTTTGAACATTCATCTAAGGACCAATTTTGAAGACGTCATCCACCAATGGCGACTCATTCAGATGAACAGATGAAGCATTAATAATATATGATTAAGAATAACTTACAAGAAATATCATTAACGAAGCAGCATTCATTAAAATCACATGTCATCCCTTAAGGGCTCCATCAATATAGTTGCTGAAAGTTTCCAAGGTCCATAATGCGATCTGATTTGAAGAGATCACCGATAAGCGACAAGTTTTATTTAATTTCTTGGATTCTTTGAATCTGCACAGTAAATGACAACTGAAAAAGTTTTAATCAGTTTCTGCGTTTTTGAAGCAAATTAATCTTGATAAAAAATGTTTATTCAACTTTATCATGTATGAAATCGATATAAGATGGTGAAAATAGCCCAAATAATCAATCTTCATAAATTATATTGTCATGACCATCTCCACAAAATTTTGTAACCCTATTTCTTTAGAGGTCATTCAAAGATTCAAAATTTTTTTGAAGTTATGCATTAGTCCGATAGACATTTCAGAAGTTAATGGTGAGAATAAATTTCGCAGATGCCCACAAGTGCTGAGCTGAGGTATTCGATGAATTTGTCCCAATAACAAATAAGTGGAGATTATTAAACGATAAATCTATTCTGTAGATATGAAACCTCTTGCTCATCTACTTCGAAAGTTATGGCACATACGGACGAACTACTATTCATACTCCAATTTGTCAACGAATTCTTCATTAGGAAGTCGAACATAATCGTTTGGGACTCTAAATTCGATAGTAAGAAACATTTGTGCTGTTCCTCAGGTACAAGCTCCCAAAAATTCTCTAGATTCGACATGATTTTCATGCGAATCTTAATATTTCGTAGATTTCTGCTGAGACTCAATTGGTAAAAGCTTTTTCATTGTTCTAGTACTTTGAATGCGATTGTTTTAGCAGGCTTTCAACCAGTGGAACAGTGTATTTTTCGAATGTGGAGCTGAAAATAGTCTCACATCAATGTAAATCACTTAGTGATGAAGAAAATGTGGGCAAAGCTGAGGAAGTCCGGCCATCTAGTCGTTCCGTAAATGCAACACGCATCTTTTTCATGTTTTCAGAATAGGGTAATTATCCAAATATCTTGGACAAGTCTGGACAAGTAACCCCGCTATAGAAATAAGTAACTAGACTGTGCCGCCAGAGACTAGACGCAGAGTGCAGAAACCAATAAACAACCGAGCAACCTCCTGAGTACTGGGTGCCTGGAGGGGACTGATGGTTTCTTGATAAGAGGACATGCCATAATCTGCATCTACCTAAAGCACTCAAACCAAACCGTTGGGTAACAGATATCATCCTGAATTACCCCCGGCGAATCGTCCAGTGTTCCTTACTCAACAAGCAATGATGGTGTATTACTGATGGTGAAAAAAAGAATGCTCATTTACTGAACATTGCGAAATCTATGTCGATCAGGGTAACTTATAAAAACCTGCAAGTTGATCATGTAAAAAGTGCAGGTAATAAGCGTGTACCTGCCAACCAGTGCGAGGTGTTGAGCAAGTATATGAAGCCGTATCAAAGAGCAGCTAGCCTTGGTTCGTGAAAAAGTTTAGTGATTACGCTGATTGGAAATTCTGGTCTTACAGAATAAAATATTAAAGAGGACAAATGATACAGGAATTTCCGCAAAAAAAAACTACCTACACACATTTTTCAATAAAGCGGCAGAAAAAGTAATTGTAGGAACGCCTGGAGGAAGAAACGATAAACGAAATAGCCTACATTCTGTTTTTGTGATGGAACGTATGTAAGGATGTCTTAGTGCCTAGCAGAGTAGAGGCAGGTACTGACCATCGATAAGTCAGCGCAACTCTACACGTAGAGACCAGCCAAGAAGCGTCCAAGATGGTATTGATAGTGCCTAAACTAACGTTGAGAGATCAGTGAAAAGATTATCAACGAAGCTCCCATAATAATAAAGCTCGGATGAACAGTGTTACCGACGTTAATGAAATATGCAGCATCATAAATGACGTTTTATTTAGTTCAACCAAAAAGAGGTGTACGAGAATGATGAGCGTGAGTTCACGTCTCACATCATCGACATTATCGCTAATTGAGGAAAGGCTGACAGAGACCCCTTAATATGAAGGGCTCAAAAAGACGATACCTGGTTTAGTGAGCAAAGAACGTGTTAATCAGAAACTTACTATTTCCGATGAGTAGACATGATATTTCTGCTTATCGTTGGCCATGCTGTATCGTTTGTTAAAAATATGAACCTCAAATGGATGTTCTTGAGTGTCTTAGAACCATCCTGATTACCGAGGGAACTACATGGACTGACAGTTATTCTAGAGGTTTCATTGGTGGATCACGTCGAGCCCATGCAATTAAAACTACCTGTACGCTGTTTCCATTCATTAAGTCACACAATTAGCCACCCATAACTTAAGTTTCTCATTTTGGCACTCTGCTTTTAGACGATGGTTGCCTTTTATATTTCGGGATTAGACAACCCTAGTGTTGCAATCTGCCAACTGACAGCTCCATCGTAAAGCTTGACATTTTTGAGAATATACGTAGACCGTTTTGACATACGAACACTATTTGTGTTGTTTACAGTAACTTAAAAGTTTTGTTTCGCCCAAAAAATGGAATAAAACCGTCAACATTTTGGTGCGATTAATTTTTACAACTTTCGACGATTAACTCAACAACAGTGCATCGATGAACTCAATTCAATTTTTAGAGATGAAGCTCCATTAAGGACCATTGTTTTTCAATGGTATGGTGAATTGAATCGAGGCCGTAGTTTATTCCGAAACTAATTTTGTGATGTTCGTCCAAAATCAGTTGTTGTTCCGAAAATCATTGATGCTGTGCGCCAACTGATAGTGCAAGAATTTATGTGACTTTTCGTGAGATTGAGTCAACCTTAGGGTAAAGACACAGTGCACGCAGGTTTCTGCTTTCCGACAGCCAGCGCCGATAAGCGCATGTTTCTATGCGCCTGGGATAAACACAGTAAAAGCTGATATAAGCAGCTTATGTTTACTTTTATTATTAGTTTTAAAGCAACGACGTTAACGAAAAGATGTCTTCGTCTTCATCGTCTGATGATGATCTAATAGCTCTAGAATCCGTAGTGCCAAAATTAAAATGGAAAAGAGTTGGTGTACATCCTTTAAATCGTGTAAGATCAGATTATGGAGAGTTTCATCATCTTTTTAAAAATGTAAGAAAAGATGACGAACGATTTTTTCAATACACGAGGATGTCACAAAACACATTTGACTATATTTTGCAAAAAGTGGAACCCCGTTTAACTAAAAACTGGTGCAATCTACATAAGCAACCCATTTTACCAGAGGAAAGGCTCGTCATTACTATAAGGTAAGTTTATGAAAATTTTTTATTAATAACAATATAAAACAAAACTATATAGTTACACTGGTTAAATAAACATTGTTTTTGTAATTAATATATTCAAAAGTTGTTTACAACTGAAAATAATTTTGGAAACCTTGAAGGAGTCTTCTGGTGGTGCTGAGTTTTGATCTTGATGAGTAGAACTTGAGTAAGACGATGTAGCAGTGGATGGACGAGATAATAAGAGATCGGTGTTCTCGTAGCAGTATTCCTGTACTACATTTTGTATTGCAGTTCGAAAAAATAGAATTCTCGACTCCGGTATTTTTCTGACATGTGGGAGAAGACTTTTGAAAAACAGAAGATGCTCATCCTCTGGTTCCTTGTTTGGTTTAAGTCGCTTTGACTCAAGATACTCCAGTTTTTATTTTCAATTTCCAATACAGATGCATTAAACGAATCATGTAATCTCCTCTTCTTTCTGGCTGTGACCGGCGTTATATTAAAAGTAGAATTTGCAACTGCCTGTTTGGTGGTCTGCATGGTTTTTCAACCCTTCTTGTTGAACGCTATTTTCACTTTCTGGTATTTCAGAAGAATGCATCTCATCCCCAGAGGTTTCAGCAACAACTTCATCACAAGTTTGTTCATTATTATTTTCAACTGAAAACTGAGACTCTTCTATACATGTTTCAGACGTCTCAACAGCTGATAAATTTCCTGTGCTTGGTCTAGGCCTTACTATATCTTTAAGGAAAATCAATTGTTGAAAATAAGGCCACTTACACACGCGTGTCGATTCTGCAGAATCTCCAGAACGTAGTCGGGGAAGTTTTCCTAATTCTACCGAGAACTGATCTCTTAAATACTTCCACTTCTTTCGTATCTTTTGTTCTAAAACAAAAAGAGGATCCTTTTCATATCGTATCGTAAAAAATTAATTATGAAAATTTGTTTCAGATATTTGGCTACAGGTTCATCATTTAAGTCCTTATCATTTGCATTTCGAATTGGGGCATCGACTGCAGGAAAAATTGTCGCAGAAACTACAACTGTACTATGGGAGGAATTACAACCGTTTCATATGCCTGTTCCCGCTAAAGAAGATTTTCAGACTATATCAGACTGTTTTGAAAAGGTTTGGAATTTTCCTCATGGCATTAGTAGGACCAGCATGCATACCATATTGCATGAATATTTAACCGTCAAAAAGATTTGTTAGCATCTGATCTCACACAATTGGTCAATCGCTCAAAGAAAGGTTTGTGTCGATTGGTCGAAAGAAATGCTCCAAAAATACGATCGAAGTGCTTCGAAGCACGTCTATGACATCGTGACTGGTGATGAATCGTGGATTTACGCGTATGAGCCAGAAAGTAAACAGCAGTCGACTGTATGGAGGTTTCAAGATGATCCAAATCCATTAAAAGTTGCTCGCTCACGATGCAAATGGTCGCCTGTTTTTCCGGAAAATCTGGACATGTCTCAATCGTACCACTAGAACAACGCGGAACAGTCAATTCTGAATGGTACACAACCATATGTTTGCCAATTGTCTTCCAAGAAATCTGGAAAACCTACCGGCGAAGACGGATCACCCTTCACCACGACAATACAAGCCCTCACACATCGGCTCAATAAACTGGCCCAAATGACTTCTGTTTATTCCCGTACGTAAAAAATAAAATGAGAGGTCAACGTTTTTCTACACCTAAAGAAGCAGTTGATGCGTTCAGAATGCATGTTTTGGAGATACCTCAATCAGAGTTGCAAAAGTGTTTCGAAAATTGGTTCAAACGCATACAAAACAGTATAGATCTTAATAGGTAATATTTTGAGAAATAATAAAGCAATTTTCGATTATCAATATTTTTCTTTGTTCTCTTATCTCGAAATATAAAAGGCAACCCTTGTTATCCTTCGGATCACGAAGTTACCGGTTGTCAAGTATCGATAATTTAGAAGAATATAAACCGATAGATTCTCTGTGATCTGATATTTGTTGTGAAATATTTCGAAATATCTTCACAAGACTCCGAATACTCTTTCAGAGTGAAATATAGGAAGTATGTAGTATTGAGTTTCAGCAAGATTGAGTTCCTTCGCAATTCGCTTTGTTTGTTCGGCATCTTGATTAAAGATTTCTATGTCAGTGGATTGGAGGAAAGAAGCCACAGTCATGGTTGTTTTGAAGCTCAAAATGTCGATTTTTCACAAAAAAACACTACAAGTGCCATGAAAACACCACTTCGTTTTCAAATACTTAGTTAAGAATATTTCGAGAACTTATGCATAAAATAAAAAAACAAATACAGTTCTGAAATTAGTATAAAAATACCTTTCAAATGAGGTGTCACTCACTCCATCTTCCCTATTCAAAATTTTGGGGGTGAGGGTTGTAGTAGCAAGGGTTGAAGCGCTATGCGTCCGTAACCTACATCTTAAGTTGTCCCCCTCAAAACAGAAATCGACCTGTCCGAGCATTTCTATCGAAAAATTTCATTTCGTCTGTAATCTCGTCTGTTTCGTTTTCAAATGGCCATCCTGTATAATGAAGTTTTGTGTTGAAAATGTGCAAATTATTTCCTGTTCATTCAACAAATGAAGATTTGAATAATAATTTTCATAAAATAATAATGTAGACAAGCAACGCTTTTGCGTGTTTGTTCCAAAATCTTTTCCCGCTTTGGAACAGTCGCAACAAAGAATGCGAATAAGCACTCACAGTTTTCGATGTATTATTATTTCTATTATTTGCTCGAGTGGATATCTTGCTTCGAGAATTCAATTGAGGTAGAATAGCCACTTCTTAGGATTTTGTTCTGCCAAAACGATTAATGTTTGTACTATTTCTCCAGCTGCATATAAGAATACCCGAAATTATATCGTCTCACTTCCATATATGTTTATAGCTAAGATTTGTAAATTATATAGAGGGTCTAGTACTTTACTAAGGTGGTGAACGAAACCATTCTTGAGCTTAAAGTTAATTCTCATAGCTGAAGAATTTCCGTGGGAGTTTTTGGACATTGGTCAAGAAAAACTTCCCGAAACATGTACACGAAACAAGTATTTTGATGTTCTTTATATTCGTACATTCAGAGGGCGTTTAGGAAAAATAGTACCCTGCGGAACATCTCACATCGGAGAAACTAAACGCCCTCTGTTTGTACGAATAAAAGCACTTGAACATGAGCTCAAAAGGAAACTCTTATATCTCCTAGTGGGTTCACTCTATGAAGATGAAACTTCAGAGCATGCAATATACCCCACATAAGAATTATATGTCAGATTTGAATGAAATTTTGTACTTAGGCCAGAGTCAACTGGCTTATTTAGAGTCAACATAATAAAATTTATTTATTTATTCATTATTTATTATTGTTTCAACGTCTTCAATACCGGCATAAGAAATTCTATGAACATCGATGAAAATCTTTTACTGCAGCTAATTGTTGACAATTCTTTATTAGAATTTTTAACGCTTGAATAATACACACGAAGATAACTTAAATTCAATCACTATTTACGAGAATAGTAACAATTTTCAGGACAGGACACATTTAGAACATAATTTCCAGACACCAAAACCATCACGTTCGAACATCCGTTGGACACAATCCTCCTGCATGGTTTATGTTTATAAAAATCGTTCTTGACGGTTCCCTAAATAAAACAAACGAGAACTGGAGATTCCGTGAACGCGAAGGCCATCTGAAAGGTCCATTATTTGCGATCTTCAAATTGCTGTTGTGAAAAATGATTAATTTTTTTCAAATTCTTGTAAGATGTTCAGAATGCCTTCCTTCACATGTATCAGTTTCAACTTATGTTTTTACTCGAATAGAATTAAAGTAATATGAAACAGTATAATACCGTTCATATTCCTGAGTTTTTTTCGAAGCTTAAATTGGCATATCTCAAAAACCCACGTCAGTGCATTTCTGAATTTTAACAACATACATAACTGAACTGAACCATTTCAATTTAATTTACCTCAACTGAAACAGAATTAATAATTCCAACCGATGTCAATCGTAGACGTATCTGTGAAAGCACCGAAAATTGAAATATCAGACGGACTTTTTGACATCACTCTTTTCTTATTTTAATTCATATTTTCAGACGAATGATTTAGGGCTTTTTCTGGGGCTTGTCCAGGAATTGGAAATTTCTCGTATGTTCATTATCGATCGCCGCCCCAAATTTTCAAAAAACTGGTAGTCAACGCAGAACAACGCGTAGTCAACGCACAACGTTATTAATTAAAATTAACATTAACTTTTACTCGTGTGATTGCTTGCCCTTCAGTAAATGAAAAAATAATTATATCGTCTTCTGGAAGGAAGCTAGGACAATGAAATTTGAAAATATGTGAATTTTAATAACGTACATGTTCAAATTTTTGTTTGACTACGTTTTTTTTTAACATATTCCTTACGAATGTATATCGTCTACGGGATGAATAAAATTATTAATTATTATTATCGTATGAGGTATTAAGTATTAAAACACTATGTTCTTCTGAAACTGCATCCAGTCTGTCCCCGAACATTTTCAAATAATCTGCAAATAGTAGAAAGTGAGTAGAGTCAAAACAACATTTTATATCGTTTAGGAATATCAAAAACACTATTGGTCCCATAGAGCATCGAAGATGTTACTATGAAGAAGACCGACTTAAATCCAGTGACACTCACAGCTGCGTTAATTTTGTAATAATAATAATATTTATTATTATAGTTAGTTAATAAAGGTATACAAAGTGAAAAAAAAATTCAACAAATGTCAAAATTTGACTGAAATCGCCCACCAATATACAGGGTGTCTCAAGTTCGAGTGCCTATTAGACGTTTCTGGAGAACTCGACATATTTGAGATCTGAAAATTCGGATTATGATATTGTTCGAAGTTCTCTACAGAGCTGAAATATTTCCGAAGCCCAAAAACTTCCGGTTATACAGGTAGTGAAAATAAATTCGACGAAAAAATTTTTTTTCAAGTTTTCCATTCCTGGTATGATCGAGTATTCAATAGTGGATACATTTTTGTTAAAACCATTGTATTAAATCGAATGGTTTTCAAAATATGGAAAAAAAGTCAAATATGCTCAGTCAGTAATAAGTTCATTATTCTTATTTTAAATATCCTGAGCGTAAACCGTTTTTACAACATCGAAGAGGAAGGATGTGAAAAGGTTATGCATCTTTTGGATTTCAAAAATATCATCACAGCGTGTTTCAAATTTTGTGTTGAAAATAGTGATCTTAAATTGGCCATACCTTCTGTTCTTCAAATTAGAACCCTATTTTTTTATAAATGTGTTGGATTCTGCGGTCAGAAATAATGATAGTTTTCTCACACGATTATGCTCCTAAATTCAATAATTTCTGAGTTATTTGAGATTTTCTGGATTTAAGTAGTACGTAAAGTCAAATTCTTCGAATCTGATTCATAAGGATATTCTGTGAGCATAGAAGATAAATCATCCCATTTATAATTCACAAGTGTCAGACAGATCTTATAGTTTGTCGTTATGAAATTTTTTGATTTCACAAAATGTTGCTATACTAATAATGAGATTTTGGATTTATTTCTTATATTGTATTTTTTCAATTGTATACGCAATACACATTCAAATGCACTCAATGATATTGTTTATTTCAAATCCATGGTGTATGACGCAAAATGTTGAGAATCCATTTTGAAGTATCCCCATTTTTTTTTACAATTTCTGAAAAGATGTTTCAAACTTTCCAAGTTTCCGAAATCAAAAGATTCTGTCCCCTAAAGATAACTCTACGAAAAGGGAAGTTAATGAAATTAGTATTTCAACTTATTTCGAAGCGAATGAGAATTCATCTCTTCAATAGGAAACAAACACTTGTGAATTGAACAGATAATTTATCTTCTAAAGGTACACAATGTTCCCATGGTTTCGAAAGAATATTCATTGAATATTTTTAGATGCAATCAATTTGACTCTACGTACACCATAAATCCAGAAAATCTCAAATAACTCAGAAATTATTTATTTAGGAGCATAATCATGTGGAAAAACTATCATTATTTTTGACCGCAGAATCCAACAAAATTATAAAAAATAGGGTTCTAATTTGAAAAACAGAAGTTATGGCCAATTTAAGATCACAATTTTCAACACAAAATTTGAAACACCCTGTGATGATATTTTTGGAATCCAAATGATGCATGACTTTTTCACATCCTTCCTTTTCGATGTTGTAAAAACGGTTTACGCTCAGGATATTTGAAATAAGAATAATGAACATATTACTGACTGAATATATTTGACTTTTTTTCCAGTTTTTTTGGATATTTTGAAAACAATTCGATCTAATACCATGGTTTTAACAGAAATGAATTCACTATTGAATACTCGATCATACCAGGAATGGAGAACTTGAAAAAAAATTTTTTTCGTCGAATTTATTTTCACTCCCTGTATAACCGGAAGTTTTTGGGCTTCGAAAATAGTTTAGCTCTGTAGAGAACTGCGAACAATATCATAATCCCAATTTTCAGATTTCAAATATGTCTAGTTCTCCAGAAACGTCTAATAGGCACTCGAACTTGAGACACCCTGTAGTGGATCTGCTTGTTGACTCACGTTAACTCTTTTTTTCTGTAAGCCAAAAGTTCAAAAATATATATATATCTCTTCACTATTCTATCTCGATGCCGGAGAGGATGTCGCTTTCTTCAAAACGCGCATTTACCTTGAGAATCATTAAATGTCTATCGAAACGTTGGCTGCAAGAGCAATAAAGGATGGTGAATATAGCCAAAATAATAAATCTACACGAGTATGATCAAAAGTTTCTTGTCAACAACTTTTTGACCGTTACCCTTACTCACTTGAAGAATATGCGTTCTTTCTAGTGGACACTGAATTCGGCAAAATCAAAAATGGATACGTATCGTTTTAAACAAATCACCGAATGCTATCTACACCCATGGTTATTTTTGAAGCAACCTTGATAAGCCCGAAAGAACTGAATGATAATTATCACTTCCACATTAATGCTATATTGTTATTGAATAACTGAATAATGCATATGTAAATAAATTCATGAGTGCAAATACAAACGATAGTTTGTATTTATATTTTCTGTCGTCGGGTCAATTGATATATCAGGGTAGACCATGATTGAATGGCGTCTGGAGGACAATAATCAATGAAAGTGAGGCACCATAACAAAACTAATTGATTTTTGATTATTGTTTATCTGAGAATGACAAACTGCGGACAGAAGAAAGAGAACAATTGAGCAATGAAGTCGAATGGATTGGCCGAGTAGTTATCCAGTGAAACATGTAATCAAAATTTAAAGAAATCAATTCCTTCTACATGAAAAATACAAAAAATTAAAAAAATTGCCATTTTATATATAGATGAATTATTTGGCTCGCAATGGCATTTAAATGTCATATCGCATTCAACTCTGAAATCAACAGATATCCTTTAGCGCGCTTCTTCTAGACCAGTTAACTTGTAGAACAGCATTCTATCGTTTTGTCCAAACGTTTTTTATTTTAAACATCGACCCGAAAATGGCCTCAATCGATTAGGTTCGACTTTCTGAAGAAAATTCCGCGGTTAACCTTAAGTATGTACGGCCGTCAATCCGGCATTAAACTCTTTATCTTCAGAAGTAAGCTGACGTTCTCATATTTTGGGAATAGGTTGATTGTCAAAATATGTCGGTTGACTTCGTTACTAGGCCAAATCCGTCGAATAGTTCAGCAGTTTTGAGCAACTGAATTGAATAACTTTGAAAATAGAAGTCTGCCAAATTTTGTGAAAATCTAAAAAATTCAGAGATGATGAAATAACTGGAGCTCTAAAAAATGTAAAACCGTGCAAGGCATCAAAGCCTTATGGGATTCATTCTTAGTTCCTCCTTAAATCTGGTAGATATTGCAAAAAGTGGTTAACCAAGCTCTTCTCCTATATTATTTTGAAAGGGAGACTTCCGAGCGATATGAAAAAGTTGAACGTTATTGCTATTTTAAAGCCAGGGAAACCAAGCGATGACTCGAAAAGATATCATTCAATAGTTCTCTTGAACAAGCTTCTTGAAAACCTTCTTTATAACATAATAAGGACTATAATACTTGAAAGAATTCCGATTAAACAAGGCCGCTCAGTAAGAAGTTGTACAGACCATATCATGTCCCTGATGACTTACATAGAGTTATGCTTCCATCAGCAGCTTACGATACGGTGTGGAGACGCGGTATTTTTTTTCTTGAACTTATCCAAATAATCCCATACAGAAATACCATTCAACACATCAATAGTATACTCACTGGTAGGTTTCTTCAGAGTCATACTAGAAAATCTAAACAGCTGATTGGTGGACTACCTCAAGGTAGTCAAGGTCCTTGTCCCGCTGTTGTTTAACTTTTTTATCTGCGATATGCCCCTAACCACATGTGGGAAGTTCAGATCTGCTAACGATTGGGTACTGGCAGTAAGACGTCGAACGTTTGGGGAACTGAAACTACTTCAACAACCGATTTATCCATAATGGTAGCATAGTTTCGGAAGTGAAAACTAAGAAAATGCAACAAAAACTGTAATGGCCAACTTTGATTCTTGTAGTAAAGATGCAAATCGACAACTTGGGGTTTGGTGATAAAAATGGTACTCCTCAACCAATATCCAAAATATCTTGTTAAAACACCACATCGTACACCATCATTCAAGTGACATTTAGAAAACACTTTTGCGAAAATAAAAACCAGATATAATATAATCCAAAAGCTGTGTAGAAAGACGTGAGGTTTTCTGCTGATACTCTACGCACATCAGCATTTGGATTGGTTTACTCCTCTCCTGCATATGGTGCTCCAGTATGGCTCAATAGTGCACACATTCTCATAAGTTAAATATAGAGTCGAAAAACACCATGAGAATTATTAGTGGAACCATATGACCGACCACTATGGAATAGCTTTCCATACTTGGCCTCATTCCGCCTCCGGATATACGACGTAAGGCAGTCCTTCGTCGGGAGTATATCCTCAACTACCTATTCATCAGGACGCAGCTCTACTAAAGAGAAATAGGTTACGATCTAGAAAACCACCCATTAAAAAAAACGGCTACATTCCGACCTGATGAACCTGTGGGAACAAAATTGGATTCAGAACTGTCCACCACACTATCGAAACCTGCCGTGGCTAAGATATGAACCCCTTGCTCTTGAGCAGATAAAAATTAACTAGTATACTTCAACAACACTGTAACAAAATGAAGAACTCAAAGTTGAAATGGGAACAACCGAAATGTATTTCAATCATAGAAATTTCTTAAGGAAAACCCACTAATTATAGTCACAAAAGCAGGCAAAGGAAATTTCATTAATAATAATGGGAAAAGATAAGTACACATAAAAAATGAAAGATCTACTAACTGACACTAAAACGTATAAGACAATTAAAAAAGATTCAACATCCTCATTGCCGGAATATAATAATTCGATATTAAAAAAATTAGAAAGCACTAATTTGAGGTCAGATTGCTTTGGCGCTCTTGTTGGGCTACTTGCGAGTAACTATTCTAACCATAACAAATCAAAGCAATCTGATCACGTGAACAATAGTCTTTTCCCGTACTATGGGACAATGTGATGCAAATATAAAAGCCTAATGAATGAACAAACCTATATCTCAAATTAAAAATAACTACTCATAATTTTCCCCAAGTTTTGTTCGAAGCTATAATTCCCTTTTCCTAAAAACTTACGTCAGTGCTTTTCTCAATTTTGACAACGTATTTTATTTCAGCCACCGAGATTGAATTCTATCTCTATGATTTCCCGTTATAAAAAATTTTCATTAATATAACGCCACGTGACACTGATTAATGAGCCCGGCATTTGTCAATCGAATATCGATCTGTGATGGCCATCGTTCAAAGAAAATCATCTGGACATATGTCATTTCTCTTTTCTCTTGAGTAAATGACAAAGATGATCATATCATTAGATGGAAGAGAGCTACGGCAATGAAATTTGAGGATAAGTAAGATATCGATCACCTCAATATATTCAAGAGTTCTTATTGAAATCCGAAAAATATCTTATGAGATAGTGCGGATTAATATTACATTGTTTACCGGGTAGGAAAAGCTTAACATTCCTGGACGACTGTGAAGATTGCTAGCAACACAGAGTCCAGGAATGTGGCTTTTCCTATTTTTCCGCAAATCGTTTAGAATTCGACAGATATTGATTGATTTAAAAAAAATGCGATAATTTTATTCCCAAATAAATGGTGCTTTGAAATTCCTAATAAAATTACTTAGGTTACTATGGAAACGTATTGAGGTTGAATTGTCAAAATTGACGCTTATAAATTTAATTGCTGGTGTTCTCGAAAGTAAAATGATAAGTGATGATGAAATTTCCATTCCTGGGACTCCTCCAGAGCTGGTTGAGGCAGTGAATACTGCTTCATTAGAATTATTGCCAAAGAAATCAAGAGAAAAGTACGAAAATGCATACAGACATTTTATGGATTATCGCATGAGTAAAAATACTAGTTCTTTCTCAGAAAATGTTGTAATGGCATACTTCCTAGACCTTTCTTTAAAGATGAAATCTTCAACATAATGGGCCAATTATTCAATGCTGAAGTCAATCCTTGCACTTAAACACAATGTAGATATATCTACATACTCAAAACTTCGTTCTTTATTGAAACGGCAAGCTCAAGGTTATAAGGCAATGAAATCAAAGATTTTAACGAAGGGAGAAATTGAAAAATTTATCCAGGAAGCTCCAGATAAAGAAAAAATTTACAAGATTTTAATTTCTATTTAGATTATAGCTTTATTTATTTTTAGGTGGCTGTAATATTTGGTATTTCTGGGGCCTGTAGAATGGATGAGTTAGTCTGAACGACTGTACACGATATAGAAGACTTAGAATCTAAGCTTTTAATCAGCATACCTGATTCGAAAACCAACAAACCAAGATCATTTGTAATTAATCAGATTAACTTGAATGTTTATCGAAAGTATCTTTCGTTAAGACCAGAAAATATGAACAGTGACCGATTTTTCTTTAAATATCAAAGCGGAAAGGGTTGTAGACAAGTGGTAGGAATTCATCAATTTAGAAAAATGCCCAAAATAGTTGCTACTTATTTGAACTTGGTAAATCCGACAGAATATACTGGTCACTGCTTTCGTCGGTCTTCTGCAACAATATTGGTTGACTCTGGTGCCGAAATAACTAGTTTAAAGAGGCATGGCGGATGGAAGTCATCAAACGTTGCTGAAGGATATATCGAAGAATCGCTTAACAATAAGGTTGAGGTGGCAAATAAAATTTTCACAGTACAAAATATTCAACAAAATGACCCTTCCACCCTGCATGTTGTCCAAAATGTTTCTCATAGTTCTAAGAGTGTTCCTCCAATGTTCAATAACTGTACTAACTGTCAAATTACTGTAAATATAACAAATTGATCTTAAAAATGTATTCAGCAATGACTTGATGTTTTCAAAATATAAATTAATTCCTAATGAGCAATGTGTTTTCTATCATTTATGTAGAACACTTACAACTGTACGGAAATATCATTTCCTTACTGTAAGGAAGTCCTGACTTTTTCTTCAAGAAATTTTGACAGGAATGTCAAAATTTCCTGGCAATTTGCGGAAAAAATTTTTTTTTTGGGAATTTTTTAAAAATTTTCTATCGTGACGATTTCTGCGAAATTCTGCGAACCGTTTTGTTGGAGCCTCCCTCAACAATATTTCAAGTATCAACTTGATCGGATGGATATTCTAGTAGTTATTGAGGAAACAAAATTTCAGATGCTCATAACTACTGAACCATCTGACGGATTCGGCCCAATAACGAACTTGACCGAGATATTTGGACAGTTAACCTATTCTGAAAATATGAAAACTTTAGCTCATCCCTTTTGGATGCTAGAGAAGATACGGCCGGCCGGCCGGACAGACTCAACTTTCTCCACGGATTCTTCATCGGGGAGTCGAACCCAATCGATTGAGACCATTTTCGGTTCGATATTCCAAAATTACAGACATTCGGGCAAAATGATAGGCACTCTGTTCTGGTGAAGAAGAGCGCCAACAATGGGAAAACTTAGGCTACATATCACTGAGGGGACAGTCATTATTCATACATAACAGCAGGCCTCCTAAAATTTACGGTCTCCCCAAAGTACACAAAATTAATTTACCCATGAGGCCAATATTATCTCACTCACAATCACATTTTATAAAATAAATATTACTATTAGGAATACTGTTCAACATCACTAACAAAAATTCCTATTCTACAAAAAACTCATTCGAATTATTATGAAAAAACAATTAGACAAATCGCACTCATAACCATAGATTGCTTCCTATGACGTTGTTTCATTGTACCCAATTATACCAACCGTTCTAGTACCTCAAAGTTTAGATGAAACTTCGGATTTAATAGAACCACATATATCGATTCCTGAAGGCGAATTCATTGGGGCAGTACAACTGAAATTAATAATATATTACTTCTAATTTGGCGAATTAGATGGAGTGGCGATGGGCAGTTCCATTTCTAGTACGACGGCTCTGTAGGTAATGGAATATTTAGAGGAAGAGGTTTTGCCCAAAAAAAAATTATGACATAACATAATAGATTTCAATGTCAATCACCTATGTACAAAATCATTCAGACATAACCTGACTTTGAATAAAATACAACTATCATCTAATTTGAGCGGACACGCAAATTCAGATTGCAAATAATAAAAAATTTAGAAAGCACTGCGCTCTTTGTTGAGCTACTTGCGAGTAACTATTCTAATCATAACAAATCTAAAGCAATCTGATCACGTGAACAATAGTCTTTTCCCTTACTATGGGACAATGTGATGCAAATATGAACGCCTAATGAATGAACAAACCTATATCTCAAATTAAAAATAACTACACATAATTTTCCCCAAGTTTTGTTCGAAGCTATAATTCCCTTCCCCTAAAACGTAACTTAAACGTAACTTACATCAGTGCTTTTCTGAATTTTGACAACGTATATTATTTCAGCCACCGAGATTGAATTCTATCTCTATGATTTCCTGTTATGAAAAATTTTTTTGATTAATATTACGCCAACAGACACTGATTAATGAACCCGGCATTTGTCAATCGAATAGTGATCTGTGATGGCCATCGTTCAAAAAAATCATCAAGACGTATGTCATTTCTCTTGAAAAATAAAAAAATGATCATATCTTTGATGGAAAAGAGCTTCGACGATGAAATTTGAGGATAAGTAAGATATCGATCACCTCAATATATTCACGAATTTTTATTGAAATCCGAAAAATATCTTATGAGATAGTGAGTATTAAAAAATTTTTTGAAAATTTTCTAGTGTGATGATTTCTGCGGAATTTTGCGAGCCGTTTTGTTGCAGCCTCCCTCAACAATATTTCAAGTATCAACTTGATCGGATGGATATTCTAGTAGTTATTGAGGAAACAATATTTCAAATGCTCATAACTACTGAACCATCCGACGGATTTGGCCCAATAACGAACTTGACCGAGATATTTGGACAATTAACCTATTCTGAAAATATGAAAACTCAAGCTCATCTCTTTTGGATGTTAGAGAGGATACGGCCGGACAGACTCAATTTTCGCCGCAGATTATTCATCAGGGAGTCGAACCCAATCGATTGAGACCATTTTCGGCTCGGTATTCCAAAATTACAGACATTTGGGCAAAATGATAGGCACTCTGTTCGGGTGAACAAGGGCGCCAAAAAAGAAGAACCGATTACATTCATACCAATATCATAAGTACTCTCTATCAGAAAAAATATCTTGAAAACCTACAGCAACGTAAAAATTGCTCACAAACCACACATTCAATTCAACACCTTTATAGAGAATTAAAATTACCAAGACCAGTAAACGAAACATCATATATGGTATATATAAGATCAATTGTGATGATTGTGACTGTATTTATATAGGACAGACGGAACAAAAAAAGTGAAAGATAGATTGAAAGGACACAAAACAACGATGGCATTTAACAAATACAAAATGTGTAAACACACATTCAATTATGACGAGACTAGTAGTGGCTGACCGAAAACCAAATAAAAATTCCAGAGAATTTCCCGAGATGATCTATATAAAACAAAATATGAATTCTATTAATGACAGAGCAGATATCAGAAACCTTCACAACACCTATTTCACTCTTTAGAACAATCTGAAAAGAAGAGACTGTCTGAGATCAAGAAGAATCAATCAATTATAACGTGACACCTCTAAAATCATTCCATATCAGAACCCCAATAACATCCAACAAAATAAATAATTTCCGAAGGCAATATGAGAATGAGGTCTCTATTCAACAGAATATTTTACAGTTTACTATACTCAAAGATCGTTACATTACCTGATTGTTAAAATTGAACCCTCCACATCAAATACTGAATTATCATTCATTATATGCAATAATTAAAAAAGAAATTTCTCAATGGAGTCTGAAGCAACATATAGCATTTCTAATTGAAAAATTTGTGAAAAATGAAACATCTCGTGCAGTTTTGATATATTTAGGAATATCATGATTTCTTTCAATAAGGGGCAAATGTTCCCTGCTGAATCTAATATTATCAAGGATTTCTCTATAATCTGAAATCGTTTTAGTTGCAGGGGATTCCTTTTCAGATATCTGTGTCTATAAGCAAATGGTCCACAAATATGTACTCAATCTCATCATCATTACCTTCTGCCAGTACGATAAAATATTCTCCATTGTCCAATGACTACTTAAAAATCCATAAGGCTGCAAGACTGAGCAATCATAATCTGGATTATTAGTCCCAAGATCAAAATAAATTTAAGGTTACTAATGGCGTGAACGAACCTTCAGGTTATAATTAGTAGAATGCTCTTCCAATAACTAAACTAATTGTTTTTTTCAGCACGGATTCTTCATCAAAACAATTGATTACAAATAAAAAAAAAACAGATATTCGGGCCAATCTATACCCACTCGGTTCCAGCCAAAAAGTATTATAATAAAAGTAATATTATCTCATCTCCACATATGGTCTCTGTTGGAAAGAAGAATCCAAATCAAAACATCAATAAAACAACCCCTACAATTTCACCATCCCTTCGAACCGGAAAATAACTCAAATTTTGAAGGAAAATATTAATACAACACGGTCATAACTCAACCACTCCGAATCTGACAGTCAGGATCGCCATAACTCTACTACCAACCCTCATCAATAGCAAGTGTCAAAAGAAGGGTGGCGGGGAATTGTGTAGATGAAATCCGCAACAGCATCCACGGCGCCACTGCGCCACTGGACCGAACCTCGTCTCCGCGATGGATCAGTGACCGTGGCCAGCTGGCGCCACAGTCGCGCCATAAATAATACCGCACAAGTAGTGCTACAACGTAGGAATGCCACCGGCCAGATGGTCGCCGGTCTCTGAGACCGTGTCGATTGCACTAGAAGACCGGATTCGGGCGGTTGGCGTTGAATTTGTGACCTTGAAGTTTCTGATACAGAATTGAGTTCGATAATTAAAATTGTTATTGAATAGTAAGGAAGAAAATGGTCCTTAACTTGTTACTTGTATGATAGCGAAAATAGGCCTAGCGGCGTAACTATTGCTAGATTCGGATTTTTTCGACAACAGAAAACAAAACCGTAAGTAAGATATACAGGGTTGGGATAAAGTTTGGCACCAAATTAATATATTTAAAACGGAACGGACGATAATTTTGAAATTTGGCAGCTGAGTGTAATGGACTACAATGCATTTGATGAGCATATTTTCTTTAATGAGATACTTCCGGTTTAACCGGAAATGACCAATTATTTTTTATTGAAATGGGACACCTGTATATTTTTGCAGAGCATTCTGTGCTTCTGAAAGAGCACCTTGTTTGGGATCTGTCCATACCAGGTTCCATTAAAAATAATCTGTAAAATGAAGAAATACAAAAAAGATCGTATTGAAATATTAATGATGATCGGTTATGGTGATCGAGTTAGAACTCATGAAGAAGTGAGTCATATTTTTGATTTTATGCATCCTGAAAAAAATCCAATATCACGATCAACAGTTACTAGAACTTTACAACGTTTTAATGCATCTGGAATGGTCAAGGATTTGCCAAGATCTGGAAGACCACGGGACGTAACGAACGAAGCGATGAGGCAAAATATTGCCATTGATTTAGAGGAATCACCTAAAAAGGTCGACGTTCCGTAGGAAAAATATTGAAAAAGGAAAATTTTTATCCGTATAAGGTACGATTAGTCCAAGGATGATTTTGATCGACGGCTCGAATTTTGCGAATGGCTAATAAACATCTGTAATAACGACGAACGTTTTGCTTTCAATGTGGTGTTTTCTGATGAGGCAATTTTTTGTTTGAATGGAACGATTAACCGCCATAACTCAAGATATCGGTCAACTGATAATCCTCATTGGATTGATGAAGCAGAAACCCAGCGACCAGAAAAGTTGAATGTTAGGATGGGAATTGTACAAAATAGGCTAATAGGCCCATTTTTCATAAACGGAAACTTGAATGGAGAAAAGTATCTAGATTTACTAACTGATCAAATCATTCCTGCACTCCAACAGAACGGGCAGTTACCACCGAACGTTTGGTTCCAACAAGATGGAGCACTTCCTCACTATGATAGACGGGTTCGGAATTTTCTAGATGCTTCTTTTCCAAATCGATAGATTGGACGTGAGGACGCATAGAGTGGCCTGCTCGTTCTCCAGATCTCAGCCCATTAGACTCTTTTCTTTGGGGTTATCTAAAAACACGTGTTTATGTTAATCGACCAGCATGCTTGCAGTAATTGACAAAATGGATTCTTAGTGAATGTGCATTATACATGGAAAAGTCTTGAGAAAAGTTACTCAGGAATTTGTTAATAGACTGGATATTGTCAGGACGTGAATGGTAAGCACTTCGAACATTTAAAATATTTTTTTTTACTTATTTTCAATAAACTTTTTCTACTAGTAACAAACCTGTATTTGTTCTTTTGATAGATTTTCGAAAAAAATACGTCATGAAAAGCATAAAGAGTTATCTACTACAAAGTATTTCGTTTTATTTCCCATTATTGAAAAAAATGACAACGATTTATTTATTTGAATGGATTTTCTCTCAAATGTACAAAAAGACTGAATTTCTATTTTACAGAGAATTTTTACATGGAACCCAATATGGATAGATCCAAAACAAGATGCACTTTCAGAATCTGCAGAAATATACAGGGTATCCCGTTTAAACAAAATGTTTTTTGTCATTCCCGGTTGAAACGGAAGTATCTCATTAATGAAAATATGCTCATCAGATGCATTCTGGTCCATTACACTCAACTGCCAAATTTCAAAAATTTTGCCTGTTTCATTTCAAAGATATTAATTTGGTGCCAAACTTTATCTCTATACAGGGTGTCAACTGTAATAGGTGCCAAACTTCAGTAGGTGATAGTACAAGTCATTTGAAACAAAAAATGTCCTATAACACTCTTTCGAAAAGTTGATGGTTATCGAGTTATTCAACACTTCTTGGTTTTTCGGAATTTTTTGCTTTCCCCTTTAAAAACAAGAATATCTCTGTTATTCTTACAGCTACATCAAATCTGACCATATCATCGCAAAGGGCAGTAAAGGTGCTATAAAAAAGGTAGTTACTAATGTTAAAAAATGTTTTATACCGGGTGTTGTAAAAGGGTAAATGTAAAAATTGAAAAGAGTGCAAACTTAGTGGTATTTTCTTGTTAGCTGTACCATTGAAAATTGGTGAATAAGTAGTTGTTTTTTTCTAGGAAAAACTAGTACATGTAATAGACTTTTAAACGGTATATCAACTTTTCACTTAACTTTCAGTTTTTCCAACAATATCACTGTTTTAAGTTAAAAAACATAGAATTCAGTAACGCAAATTTTATAAATAACTATTTCAGAACATTGTAGGTTCAAACAGTCATAAATATTATTAATAGTAACATAAAAACATTAAATAAACTTTGAATGAAACTGAATGAACATAAAAATCAATGTTATTCCTATTCCTGAATTCTGTTGATTAGTGCTTCTCGATCATTAATGCGATTTTTATACACATTTTCTTTCAAAGTACCCCAAACATAAAAGTCTAATGGGGTAAGATCGGGGCTTCTAGGTGGCCATCTCACAGGACCATATCTTCCAATCCATTTCTCCCCAAAGCGTTGATTCATCCAGTCCCTTACAATTCGACCATTATGGGCAGGGCATCCGTCCATTTGAAAATAAAGTTCATATCTATCCGCTATGGAAATATCTTCAAGATGTCAACTACGTTATTATTTAGTAAATTTGTGAATTCATTGGAATTGAGGTGATCGGGAAGTATTACCGCCCTCCCATCAATCCCAACCAAACATTGACTCTTAATTCATGCTGATAATGAGATATAACAGTCGCATGTGGATTTTCCGTTTCCCATATATGGGAATTTCGTAAATTTATTATTCCACTTTTAGTGAATGTTGCCTCATCTGTCCATAAAATTTGATCACATCCCCACTCTTCCAACTTATTTAGGTACCACCTACAGAATTCTAATCTGACCTCATCATCCACAGGTAACAAATTCTGGACTTTATTTAAATGATACGGGTATAAATTATTTTGTTTCAAAACTCTGTGTACTGTGGAATGGTGAAGTCCTAATGTGGCACCAACACGCCGAGTACTTGTAGTGGGATCTTCTCTAATAGTGCGAAGTATTGCTGGTGCTTGCCTCCAGTGCTGAGCATTTCGACCACCTTCTCTATTTCGTAAACCTCGAAACGATCCAGTTTCACCAGAGCGCCTAAAAACTTCTACAAATGCCTTTCTGCTAGGCTGTTGTCTATTGGGGAAACGTAACGCGTACTCCCGCACTGCTGCTCGCGAATTTCCGTTAGCAAACCCGTAAATAAACAGCATATCCCGATATTCAATATTTGAGAAAACAGGCATATTCTTTTTTTTGTAGATGCGTATAAGTCGTATTGATTCGTTAAAGTAAATGATCTTTTTCTTAAGTTAACTTAATGACAGATCTTGTCAAATTTAAGTTAATTTGCATATCCTCGAACCCATGCAAATGTCAAGTTTGCTTTAGCTCGAGATTGAATTCCGCCATATTTTTCATTTTCATTCAAGGCATTCATTCCCGGCGGCCCCTGCGGGTCCGCCAGATACGCACCAACACACCCTCCAACCCTCCTCCTCCTCAAACTTTTATTTAAAACTTTGCTCTTTTATGTTACTATTAATAATATTTATGACTGTTTTGAAACTACAATGTTTTAAAATGAATTATCATGAAATTTGCGTTTCTGATTTTTATGTTTTTCTGACTCAAAACCGTAATATTATTGGAAAAACAAAAAGCTAAGTGAAAAGTTGATATACCGTTTAAAAGTCTATTACATGTACTAGTTTTTCCTAGAAAAAAAAAACAACTTCTTATTCATCAATTTTCAATGGTACAGCTAACAAGAAAATACCACAAAGTTTGCACTCTTTTCAATTTTTACATTTACCTTTTTACAACACCCGGTATAAAACATTTCTTCAACATTAGAACTACCATTTTTATAGCATCTTTACTGCCCTTTGCGATGATATGGTCAGATTTGATGTAGCTGTAAGAATAACAGAGATATTCTTGTTTTTAAAGGGGAACGCAAACATTTCCGACAAACCAAGAAGTGTTGAATAACTCGATAACCATCAACTTTTCGAAAAAGTGTTATAGAATATTTTTTGTTGCTAATGACTTGTACTGTCACCTACTGAAGTTTGGCACCTATTACAGTAGACACCCTGTATACAGGGTGAGTCTTTGACCACTGCGTTAATTTTAACCATAGATTCTTGACGTCAAAAGAAACATTTTCTTCCTATAACATTTTTCCAAATTTGGCCGCGTTCAAAAGATATAGGGTGTTGAAATTTCATAAAAAAATTGCATTTTCACCTGTAATATTCAAACGACAATATCAATTGAAATGTTCTCTTGTAGAAGGTTTTTGATAACACTCGTGCATATTTTGGCATCAATAGATTTATTCCACTTCTTGTGGGTTTCTCACTACTACTCTACAGATTGGTTAAATTGCATGAAAAACAAATATCGCTTGAACTAAAGGTCCGTATCTCGTACTTCCTGGAATCATTAGTCTTTTTTTGCATATAAAATCATTCCTCATCTTTTCTCCTAAATAGCACCATTCTTGAGATATTTGAAGTTGAAAGGAATTGAATCGATATAATTTTGTCCAAATTTTCTGATTTTCCCAAATCCAACTCTGTGCTGAAATGATTCAATAATCAGATTTGTTCAATGTTGCCATATTTTATGTCTTCATTAAATATTTCTACAAAAGATTGGGGAAATCTCTCCAGTCTGTGGTTCCACCACTGAACACTATAGATGAAATTAACCACTGAACAATTTTTGTCTTACATTCACCACAAAATCTAAATTGCCATTTGCTGTATTCATTGTTAATGATGTCTAGCACCTTGTTTAATATTTAATCCAGAATAATATTCCATAATAAATAAAGAAAAAGTTTTCCATCACTCTTCGGTATATTTTGACCGTTGAAATAGGTAAAGTATTTTCTGTCAGGACCTGTTAAATTGAAGACTTGTCTTTATGAAGAGCTGGTTTTTATAGCTTCAGACTTTCAGGGCTCATCGAATTATATCTATTCTAACATAGGAATGCTGCAAATTGAGCTCATATGAGTTTTAAAATCTTCGAACCCAGACTCCTAGATTTGTTTTATACCTTCATTATCTTTATTTCATACACCGATTCAACCTTGTTAACAAACTTAAGAGATAATAGAATTTGACTTAGTTTTAATATTTCTGAATGTTTGTTATGATGCATGGTTAATTAAAAATCAAACAATATTGAATCTGGAAGCTATGAGCTCATAAACAAGAAAGATTAGAATAGAATGCAATTTCTGACCATAATCATTTCATACTGAATTGAATAATTTAAAACTATCGATATTATCCCTAAAAAATTTTCCACTTTTTTTTTGAAGATACAACCACAGAACACTTTTTTATTTGGAACTACCCACCACAGAGACGTTATAATATTTTAATGTGATAGTAATTATCTCTAATTATTCTGAGGAAAATTATAACTAAAGATCAATAATAGTTACAGATATTATCTTTCATTTAAAAAACATTGCAAATATAAATTTTTTCTCTCCTGGGGTTCGGTAATAAATTAATATTCTATGGTGAGGTATTAAAATTTGACATAATCTATGAATAACCATTATTCAATATTTATGTTCTTGTTTACGTAATTAAAACAGATTATACAAATCAGTAATCAGTAATTATAGTCTAAACATAATAGATTCATATTAATGATTTAACAAAAAATTTTTTATCAAAGAACACCTAGTTGATTTTTCAAAATCAAATTTAGGTATTTCTTCAAGAAAGTATAATTGCACACCTAAATCTGGAAGTACTTGTAATCTATCCAGGTAAATTGTTATTGGGATTCAGTACAGAATATAATAACAGCAAAACATCACTTAAAAATAGATAATTCACTGGTCTCTGTCAAGGAGAAGAAACTTCAGAAATATCAGTGTTTGGATAATCATAGATGATTTTTCTGGCTTTGAGTGAAAAAAGCACAGTGACAACCTCTTGCCTTGGAAGTTTCATAGAAATGATGGTTATCATGATTTGGAAATTTTAAGAAGAAAATTACAAATGTATGATGATAACACCCAATAATTCTGAGGTTTTTTGGAATTTCTCACTAGAAAGGCATGGTTTATAATCTTGAAGTAGAAAGAAAATATAGTAGAACAACAAAAATCTATGTTTATGGTGTTGAATTTTTTTTACCAGGAAATAAGTATTTTGTATCTTCCTTCTGGATATGGACCTCATCGGAGGTAACATGAGTGAGTGAATCATTACTTAGAGGGAAAATAATGTTTTTAAGCAATTCAGATTCAATAGTGGATGCTGTGGAAGGTATTTTTCATTCAAACTAAACTGGACTACAGAGGGGTATTTGCCCAATGTGAAAACTTAAAATGCTTATAACTTTTCAACGCAGCTGAATATAGAAAAACCGTAATGGAAAAAGTGTTTCTTTTGATCTCAAGAACCTATGGTTAAAATTAACGCAGTGGTCAAAGACTCACCCTGTATATACCTTATAATGCTTCAAATAATATAGCTACTGGGAATTTTCAATCACTAGCAAACAAAATAGACCTTAACTATTTTCTAGATGACAAGGACATAAATATTGCTTGTGTATTACCGAGCATTGGCTTACACGGGATTCAATTGACAAAATAAAAATTGACAACTACAAAATCGTCAGTTTATTTTGCCGTTCTTTCAAACATGGTGTGGCTGCAATTGTTGCACTAAATGGAAAACTATGCAAGGAACTCTTGCATTTAAGGAATATGTGGATCGGCTGCAGTGTATAGTTTATAGTATATGTTTTTCTCTATGTTAGCTGAAGTTCTAGCTCAGTGCGTCGACAAATACGAGGAGGATCAGTTTATTTTCACTGGTGACTTGAATGTAGATATATTTAAGTCTAGTGATGAGAAAAATCAACTAATTGTACTGTTTCAAACCTACAACATGAAACACTTATTCAACGAACCCTCAAGAGATACAAAATCGAGTAGCTCATGCATAGACAACATTTTTACTAGTATCTCAAGCAATTGAATCATACATTTGACCTATGAGCCCCATTTGTCGGACCATCGAGCTCAGATCATATCAGTTTCAAATATGGGAATAGAAACTGAAAAGGTAGTTGAGTAGAACACTGTTAGGCAAGTTAAAAAAAATCAATATCGATAGATTCACAATTGCTTGAATGAAAATGACGTTGAGCAGTTCGACAAATTCCATGAGGTACTCATGTCAACTTATAACGCGTCTTGCAGTCTCAGCAGGTCTACTAAATAATTTAAAAACAAATTCCCAGAGATCGATATTTATGTTCCCAGTCACTGAGGAAGAAATAGAAACTGTAACTAAATCTCTAAAAGACAAAAATAGCATGGATATTTATGGCCTTTGTTTTTCACAGTTGAAGAATATATTTCCTCAAATCAAAACACCTTTTGCTACGATTACAAACGATTGTTTCGAGCAGGGCTTGTTTCCGGATAAGCTGAAGATTGTCACAGTAAAACCAATCTTGAAAAAAAGCGATCCAGAAAAAAAAGTGACTACTACTGATGAGAACTACAGACCTATATTCATATTATCTGCCGTTTCGATGATTTCCGAGGCAATTTTGAGGAGTGGGTTGGTGGACTTTCTGGAGGGAAATGGCTTTCTGCATTACTCTCAGCATGGCCTCAGGAGACGCAGATCGTCTGCATCGGCAATGATAAGTGTGCTGGAGTCTATCATAGCAGCGTACAATGCTGGCGAAGATATACAGCTGCCTTGTTTGGATCTTATCACGTGTCTGAATTATGTCCATCAAAACAAAATGAAATTTCCTTTCAACTCAGATTTTTACAGCAACAACACTAGACATAAACATCACTTTAGTGTTCCATATTCAAGAAAAAACAGGGCATAGTAATGCCCCAATTTGGTCTGTCTCAAGCTCTACAATAAACTCCCCGAAACCAACAAAGAGCTCAGTGTACACAAATTCAACAGGAAGGTCAAAGATCTACTGCTGCAGGAAATAATTTATAAACTGGAAGAGTTCTTGAACTTGCTGCTTCAACTGTGATCCTGTCACCAAACCCACTCGGCTCCAGAGAGTGCACAAAGTACCTCCTCGGCTAGCTCTAGAGCTGAGACTACTTATAAAGGGGCGCCACTCTCTTTTATGATAATACAAAGAAAAAAAAAAAAGAGGAAAGTACACTAAAGATCTCAGGGTCGCAAAAGAGAGAAAATAACGAACGCACTCTCAGGATGCCAAACGAGCCCGATCACACAAGCGGGAGGTAGTGGCTGGTAGAAAGAATATAGAGCAATTATTTAATAATATAATGAGCCCAAATGAAATACACAAGGTCCCTCAAACGAGGATATATCTTACAGAAGGTAGATCACTAACTAGTTCTTACTTCACAACCCGAATATTCGATATAATGCTTTATCTCTTGCTAAACAAACAGTAATATCACCCCAAGGTATATACTTAGAGCCTCGATGGTAATCGTTACAAATAGCTCTTTACTTATACTAATCGACCTTCTCGATAGGTCGGGTTTTATGTACTAAACAGTATTCACTGAATTGGGCTTCTTTGATACTAATCAATCTTAACTAATTTCTACAGACTAACCTTCTATAACAGTCTAGGTCGTGGCTTGACTGAAGTACAAAAGGATATCATTCTCACAGTCTCGTAGATGGAAACTGGGCTCAAATATATTACTGGGCCAACATAGTACAATTTCTCACAGCAATGCGCCCTGGGTAGACGACAGGTGTGGTATCTTAGATGGCGAAATCTGGTGGAGGTCCCCAAAGACAGCTCCCACGGCAGTAATTCAAACACAGCCTAGACAAATAGCTCGAAGACTTCAAAGACAGCTCAGAACCTGCGGCACCTCGCAACGGTACAACAACAATTCCCAACTCGAAGCAGAATGATGCAATCCCACGTCGTCCTCCAAACAAACACGCCACTCCGCTAAAGCGCAAAAATCTCACCAACGAACAAACCAAAACAACACGATAAGATCTCTTTCAGGGCTTTAGTCAAAATCCTGCCCAGATCCGCAAAACTGCGATCAACTACTCCAGGATATTCCAACCAACTATATGCCGGAAGAACGACGTAATTAACAACCCACGTAACATGCACAGACTAAGACCACCGACAACGGCGACCATCGAAACGTACGAGATAAGCTGGTAAACTACTGCGACTAACGCCACCAGTTCGATTTGCAGGTACTAACTGGAGTGGGAATTTTGAAACCGTGACAATCCATGTATTGTATTATTGTGTATTGTAGTTATTATTGTATTTATTATTTTTGTTAGCGAAAATGAATGTACCAAAAGAAATTATTGAGGCAGCCAGCAGTGTAGCTTCAAGTTCATCACCTGTAAAATCAGCTTCAAGGTACGAGCGAGAATACGAAGATTTCGAAAAGTGGCAATACAAAAATAGTGTGATTGGGGTAACTAAAGATGTTTTGTTGGTCTATTTGAACCAACTGTCAGCTAGATTCAGCCCTAATACTTTATGGGCAAAATGGTCAATGCTGAAAAGCTGCTTGGAAATGAAAGAAAATGCCCCTGTTCGCAGGTTTTTTTTCCTTAAAAAATTTATTGAAAAATATGACGTATTTCAAAATAGTAATAGCGTTACTGAAACGAAAAAATTAGCGTTATACGCCAAAAAACCAAGGTATTAAGTAAAGAAGAGGCTGAACAATTTCTTTTACATGCTCCTGATGACCAGTGGTTGCTTGCCAAAAATGTAAAAATATTTGGGATTTTTGGATGTTGTCGATGTGACGAAATTCTTTCCTTAAACATGAATAATGTAGAAAGTATGGGTAAATACGTTATTGTGGCATTGCGGCAAACAAAAAATTTAACAACCAGAAGATTCACCATAACCGATTATTGCTGCAGCTTCAAGCCCTGCATGTTATACAGAAAATATGTAAATCTTCGTCCTCCTGGAACAGAAAGCCTAAGATTTTTTTTTTTTGACATATCGACATGGAAAGAGCATTTCCCTAAATGCTGGCCAGCACACTATTGGTGGTGTCCCAAAGCAAATAGCGAAATAGTTAGGTTTAAAAGACCCAGAGTTATACACTGGCCACTCTTTTCGCAGAACTGGAGCCACTATGGTTGAGGATTTGAGTGGAGATATTTAAGCACTTAAGCGTGCAGGAGGGTGGAAGAGCACCGAAATTGCGATGAGTTATGTCGATGATTCGGCCAACAAAAAAATCGAAATGTCTAGCAAATTAATTGATAGTAGGGAGAGTACAAATATTCTGCAGTCCTCGAGTTCAGCAGTTTCTGAGCCAACAGATGCTTCATCATCATCAGTATCAACTCTTTCATCATCAAAAATCTGTGTTACTGGAAATAACAATTGTACCATAATTTTCAACATATATGACGATAAAACAAAATTTTCTAATGTAAATAATACTAATAACTTGTACAAATTTAGTTTTACAAGTTAGTGACTTGATAAAATAAACTTTCTTGATTAATATTGTGTTTTTGAAAACTAATATTCATAAATGAGAAACAAATAAAATAAATATCCTGCATTGACATTTCAAATTTTGTTGACACGTTGATAATTTATATTCAATTTGATAATCGGGTACTCATTTAGTGAGTAGGCAGATATGCATCTAATGTACGGAAGCAAGAAGGTTGTATGAAGAAAGGTATCCTAATCGCAATATTCAAAATGAGAAAACAATTCAGCGACTTGACAAACGTCTAAGAGAGTCCGGTGGGCGATTCCCACTTAATAAGGTAACATTATATACTTTCTTTAATAATTTTTAGGAAGAAGAATTGATGCTGCTGCGAGAAGAACAGTACGGACGGTGCAATTGGAGGAAAATATTTTGGACACTATAGCTGATACTCCTTCAATGAGCACTCGAAGATTTGCTGCGCAGCTTGATGTTCCGAAAAGAACAATTGCCTAAGTACTTATAGAGCAGTTGTGATACCCTATCGTCTGCAAAAAGTGCATCAACTACTCCTGAAGATTTTCCTCGAAGGATCCAGTTTGCAAACTGGCTGTTAGATCAGCAATGAACAAACCCAAACTTCATTAACACAATTCTTTTTACCGATGAAGCAAGGTTTGCCACAATTGATAAATTTACATAACTCGTATGCATAGACTGATGAAAACCCTCATGCCAGTTTTGTTCATCATTACCAATATCAGTCCCAATTAATTGATATTTGGGCAGTAATAATCGGCAATTTTTTTTATTGAACTATGCGTATTGCCGTCACGATTGAATGGTGAACTTTATTTACAGTTACTTCAGAACGCTTTTCTGGATGCAATAGAGCATTTACCACTTCAAACCCGTCAAAGCATGTTTTTTATGCATGATGTAGCCCCACCTCAATTTAGCGTTGCTGAATAACGTCTATCGAAACCATTGGATAGGCAGAGGAGGCCCCATTACCTGGCCTCCACAGTCTTCCGACCTAACTCCAATGGATTCTCACCTGTGGGCAGCGTCGGACTGGCCATAAAGTCGAGGTGGCATTTGCCAGCCAGGCCCCAGCCTGTGTGGGCCCCACAAGGGCCTGGGGAAACCGTAGCATTTTTGATATAGGACAAAAAGTTATATGAACATATTTGTAGGCAAAACAATATGCTACAAATTATGACACATCGAATTTTTGTAACACGCATAAAAAAAAATTTTCACCCCTTTTTTCAAGATTTCTTCTAGAAAGCATAAGCAAGATTCAGATTCACAAAGCGACAAAGGAAACGATGAAGAAGTTTCAGACTTAGACCAGGCAGCAAAGAACCCCATGTGTTTTCCCGGGCCCTTCTGGCCCAGTCCGACCCTGCCTGTGGGATCATCTAAAAAACTTGGTGTATTCCTCTCCGGTTGTTACTAGGGAGGAACTTTTACAGAGAATCATATTTCATTGTGATGCGATAAGGAACAATGCTGGGTTGTTGTGGCGAGTACATCAGTCCTCTATTCGTCGTACCCGTCAGTGTATCAGAGTTCACGGAGCACATGTTGATCCCACTTATATAGTTTTTGATTGATTATTTATAATAAGCATATTTAGGTTCAATTGTTGCATGTTCAGGATCAATACAAATTTTCAAATTTGAAATTATCTAATTCTGGGAGTTAGGTATTTGAACTGTCTGAATCTATGCTTAAAAATAATTTATTGTCTTATTTTCGTCTACATTATTTTTTAGGTGAGTTTTTAAATAATTCCTAAAAAAACATGACACTATTTCATAAAACTAATTTTTGTTAAGGTGATTTTCTGAGACAAAACTGCATATTTTCAATCAAAAGCAGCTTTGTCGAATTAAATAACCTAAATTAAACCGTTTCTGTTCCTTGAATGTCTTTGGTATCCGTATTATGGTTTCCGTTAATAAAAACATTAATTCTTTCAATTTTTTTCTCGAAAACGGACAATTTTATCTACAAGAGTACTTTTTTTCAGTTTAGTGTTCAAAGTAATCAAATGTCCTCATCATACATGGTGTTAAAAATGTAAACAATAAAATGTACAACCCAGTCCGCCCCTGATAAACTAAACAAGCTAATTATGTTTTAATGTCAGTACTTTAAGAGGTGGTGGCTTAAGGATGGTAAAGGGTCTCGAGGGTTGTGTAGGCTGCTGTTACCCACATAACAACAAAAACCTTGAGAAATGCCCACTGATTCCTGACGAAAAAGTCGGAGATTCGGTAGATAGAATACAGCTCTACCAACAAATTCTTCTCTCACGTCCATGAAGCGAATATCTCGCGTAGCCACCGGGTACATGGCATACCAGTGATAGATGCTGTGTAGCAGACGAGAGAGGATGAAGAGCGAGTTTCCAGCGCTCTCAAATAAACTGGAACAGAGCAGCTAAGGTATGGTAACCCCAACAGAAAAGTCCCTGGTCCTCCAAGCTTTGGGGGTTGAATCGTAGGGCTAGCAACTCGACATTTGTAAGAAATCAAGAAGTGCTAATAGTTTCGACACATCGCCTTGGAAAATGGATGGATTAAACACGTATCGACAACTGCTACGGAAGAGGATTATGAAACTGGCTACTTGGAATATACAAGGACTTAGGACTAAAGGGGAAGAAATATTCCGGGTAATGCAGAAAATGGATATTGAAATCTGTGTACTCATCGAAGTGAGGAAGAAAGGGAAAGATAGTGAGATTATAGGAGAATATGTCCATGTTTATAGCGGAGTCCAGAAGGACGCAAGAGCAAAAATGTGTCCATAGCAGTACACAAAAAGCTGAGGAAGAATATAAGAAGCTGGGAAGAAGTAGATGGGCAGATAATGAAACTGGATATATTTAAAAACGGTAGAAAAATTGTTGTAATAGGAGTGTATGCTCCCAGTGAGGACTCAGATAGGGCAACAAAGGACCACTTCTACAACCAGCTATTCAACACCATATCTGACATCGAAGATAACAAAGAGATATTCATACTAGGAGACCTGAATGGTCGAACGGGACAGAAAAGTAACTACCCTGTTGTAGGACAATACGGCAAAACCACTTTGGACGATAATGGACAGCGCCTTCTGTCAAAGCTCATCCTTAAAAATAATGAATAGATATTTTGCCTATAAAGCCATCCTTAGATTCTCCTGGATGCAGGCCTCTAGAGGATTACGCTCTATAATTGATTATGTAATCCAAAATCAGAACTCGGCACTCAAGACCTTCCGCACTTCAAACCGAAGTGCGGAATGTGGATCCGATCACCATACGAGGTCTGTCAATTATATTTCCCGGAGAAGTGCTCGGACGGTCCGGAATATACATAAATACTTAAAATTATATTATAATCCTCCGCAGTAGTCTTCGTCTAGCACGATGCACCGGCGCCACCGTTGGATCCACGATTGGAAGCACCCCCCGAAGGTAGGTCCCTCAGCACCCGTGTCGTGACACTTTGCACCTCTTCTACGTCGTCGTATCGGTTGCCCTTGAGGTACGACTTCAATTGTGGAAAGAGATGAAAGTCGGAGGGGACCAGGTCCGGGCTGTAGGGGTGAGTGCGGAAGCGTTGGAATGCCGTTTTTGGTCAAAAATTCGCGAACTGGGAATGAGGAGTGGGCTGGAGCGTTGTCGTGATGCAACATCCATCCACGTTCGGCCAATTCTGGCCGTGCACGAAACACACGGGCCTTCAGACGTTTCAAAACTTCAATATAGAACTCCCACTGACTGTCTGCTGTCTGATCGACGTTTTGTGCCGTTCGAGAGGTGGAGGGAGCTCCCTCACGTGGATCGTCCTCCACCGACTCCCTGCCTTCCCTGAACCGCTTAGCCCACTCGTAGACAGCTGTTTTTTTCTGGCAATCATCTTTGTACACGTTGGTTAACTGTTTCATAATTTCCGCGGAACTTACACCACGTTTGACCAAAAATTTTACCCCTACTCTGTGCTTAGTTTTTTTATCACACATTTTTGCGACAAGGAGTCCAAACACGCCGATGATCCAAGTACTGTTAAACACGAACTGGACGATCGATCGCGACGAAACTTACACAGACTGACGCAGAAATGAATCCTCTTTCGAATGACACAAACGCGAACGCCGTAGCATAACGAGAGCCCCAGTGTTGCCACTTTCCGGAAATTAAATTGACAAACCTAGTATGGACCACTTCTACAACCAGCTATACAATACCATAACTGACATCGAAGACAACATAGAGATATTCATACTAGGAGACCTGAATGGTCGAACGGGACAAAAAAGTAACGACCCTGTGGTAGGACAAAACGGCGAAACCGCTTTTAACGATAATGGACAACGCCTGATAAGCTTCTGTCAAAGCTCATCCTTAAAAATAATGAATGGATATTTAGCCCATAAAGACATCCATAGATTCACCTGGATATAGGCACTAGAGGATTACGCTCTATAATTGATTATGTGTTCCAAAAACATAACTCGGCACTCAAGACCATGGATGTGAGGGTGTACCGAAGCGCGAAACGTGGGTCCGATCATCATATGGTTGTGGCTAAGGTTCCTGTGAATTATAGACAAACGAACAGCACGTTGCAGTCCGAAGGAAAAGAAGTACAGAGAATGGATAACCGCAAATATAACTTGCGAAGCATGCAACAAGACTCTGTGAAGTTCCTATTTAAAATACGTGTAGCCACCAAATTAAAGACACTTAACCTGAGTAACATGGATACGGAAAATTTGTACAACGAAATTAAATGCAGCATTCATGAGGCTGCAGAAGAGTCTCTAGGGCATCAAGAGCAAAGACATTCACGAAATCCGGAATGGTGGTCAAGAGAAATAGAACAGTTAGTTGAAGAAAAGAAGAGAGCATACGAGAAATGGTTGGGCACGAACGAAGTAAACGATAGAAGAATATATGCGCAGTGTAACAGAGAAGTATAAACAAAGCAGTTACACAGAGTAAAAACGAATTCTGGGAGAAAAAAATGCAAGGAGATTGAAAGATGCATGAGAGGAACAAGAGTAGCAGAGGCGTGGAAAGCAATTGAGAATCTGAGAAGAGAAAACAAGGAAAGTGCTGAAATGAGTCTAGAGAATATGGAAGAATGGGAGAAATACTATAGAACGTTACTCACCGAAAAACGGAAAGAGCTTGAGTTAAAAAACGTCAGGGTCGAGTCGAGTATAGTTTCGCCAGTAGAGGGGATAACGGTGGAGGAAGTGAGGGAAGTAATGCGTAGGTCGAAAAATGGGAAGGCTGCAGGTCCCGGAAACATCCCGATAGAGCTAGTAAAATATGGACCGGACATATTGTTGGAGACCATAACTTGGTTGTTCAATAGGTGCCTGAAAGGTGACAAGGTTCCCGAGGACTGGAATTTGGCTTATATTAGCTCGATCTATAAGAAGGGAGACAAAAGTATGTGTAAGAACTACAGAGAAATAAGCGTTATGAGCTCGATGGCGAGATTGTACGGCCGAATACTGAAAGTATTTTAAGTATCGTGGAAATAGAGGAACAAGGCGGTTTTCGAGCAGAAAGGTCTTGCACTGATAATGTTTTTATTCTCCAGCAAGTAATAGAAAAAAGGAAGTCCAGAAATCTCTCCACACACCTGGTATTCGTTGACTTGGAGAAAGCATATCACACGGTCCCCTTGAAAAGACTTTTTGAATCCCTGACGAAAATTGGCCTGAGTCGTGTGTATGTGAGGGCCATATGGAACCTGTATGTGAACGCTAGGAGCGCCGTTAAAGTAGGAAATACCACCTCAACCCCTTTCCCGACAACAAAAGGATTGAGACAGGGATGCAGTCTTTCCCCAACGTTGTTCAAAATTTACCTATAAGAAACACTTAGCCATTGGAGAAGGAAAACATTAGGAATGGGAATAGAAATGTCTCAACACTGTTTGACGACACTGTTATTTGCTGATGACCAAGGATATATCGCTGGAGATGAAGCAGACGCAGACTATATGTAGCTGCTGGAAGAGTATCATGAATAGGGGTTAAGAGTAAACATGGGAAAGACGACTCGAAGAGGTAGGGTTTTGGAACTAATCAAGCTGAATTATATTGCCTGGACATCTTACAACTCACGTGTCTAGAAATGGGATTCCGTTTTCGACTTCTTCCTTCACTGTAAACAGAATATGTGGATCGAAGCTATTGAAAACTGCCAATAATTCAGCTGACATGTCCTCGGGAATGGCAAAAAAACAGGTCATATTGGTAGGCAATTGGAACTGGAAAAGGTAGCAGAGGATTGCAATCATTTAAAAGTACTGACATCAGAATGGAGTCTAATATAGGACTGATTTTACTGCCCATTGCGCAAACCGAAAATCTGGGAAAAGAAAGATCCCCTGTAAACGAAATTACTCCATTCGAATAGAAATCTAATGATTGATAGGAACAAGTACTTCTCTATGGTTGTGATCCTGCAAATTCTGTTCCATTCAGACTGAATTTTCTTGACCGTTTCGTTTTTAATTGATTATATTTTCTTTGGATTGCGGTCACTTGTACTTAATTCAAACACAGTTTTCTATTGACCAAGCTTTCGGAAATTATATTGTTTCCTTCTTCAGGGCTATTAAAGTATATAAATTGATAATAATTGGATAAGACATTATATGGAATTAGTGTGGAATATGAATAATCTTCTGAATTCCAAAGAATTAGGTATATGAAAATTATTTAATTGAATGAAATATTAGCATTTGACAAAAATAACTTTGGAAATCTTAATGTGAATAATGTTTTGCTTTGTTATCTTCAGACATAAAAACTAGTTTGGTTTTGAGAATATAGAAATTGATGAGGTTCATCGTCTCGTCTAATGCAATATTTTGTTAACGATTTATTGGAAATAATTCAATGAAGAGATCTTTTCTAGAATTAACCGTAGTAGACGTTATAATTGACACATCATTATTCTCGATTTTATTATTTTTTTTTAAATCGACTATAACTTCTGGATTTTGACCAGCCTCGAGAAAGAGCTAAAACTGTCTCGAAAAATACTTTTGAAATAACAGTTGTTTTAAAGTCCAGATTCCCGTTATTTTTTTCACATTGTTAAGAAATGGACGTAAACACATCGCAATCTATTTTTCTTCGTTGTGAAGGTTCTTTCATTGACTTTTTAACGTTTTAATATGAACCTTATTTCTCAATTTTCCGTTTATCTCCTCTAATAAACCCACCCTAGGATGATTCATAATTAATGTTTGTCCCAGTATCGAGTAGGAAAAAGCTTTTATGCGAGTTTATGAAAATTAAGGTTGTCCTGAAAAAAAAAGATTAATATAATCAATACCCTTTTCTTTCTACGAGTAGATTGTTTGCATTATGGAGGATTCGAAAAACATAATTTCTGACTAATACGTCTCCATTATTAAAGCAGACTTCCAGATGCAACTGTATCTGAATGAATCAAAAGAAAACTTCTTTGAAAGTTGTCAACGTCATTCATTACAGCTCTCACCACGACAACTGTATATAGACAGACATCCAGATGCACATAAATACCGAACGTCGAGAAAACATGGCCATATGGCCCTAATTAAAGAACCAAGGAACACAACATATGAATTTTTTCCGGGAATCGAACGAGACATCTGAAGAAATAGAGGCCGATCGACTAGATCTTAAACCAGTTTTATGGTAACATTGAAAGAATGCACCGGGTCAATAAGAGCAAGGATGCAGTTCGCAGAAAGGTGAGGACCTCGAAAAAAACTAGCAGGAATATTTTATTCGCGGGCAGTTTAAAGACAGATCTGAGGTCAGGAAGTTTTTCATCCATTTTAATTTCGATTTGTGTATAACATGAACTATTATAAACGGGGTTCGGTAGGTATGTCGACTACAGACAATTAAATTTACTGACTTGTAATTAACTAATTCATTGCCTTCAGAATAGAAAAGAAACGAATCATTAGAAAATTCACATTTTCTTGACTAGCAAATATCACTTTCCAGTTAACAATTTTTACTTCACTTGTGTACTCTGTTCAGGTGAACGAAAGTCTTCTCTCGTGTTCTGAAACAATGTGATACAAATACAAACGTATACATATATCTCAAATCAAATATAACTTTTCATATTTTTCCCTAAGTTTTGTTTGAAGCTTAAATTCCCTTCTAATTCTACATCAGTGATTTTCTAAATTTTGATAACGTATATTTTTTAACCATTATGGGAAATTTCGATTACTTTTCCCCAACTGACACCGATTAGTAAGTCCGACCCATATCATACGAATACGAATTTGTGATAGCGTAGAACAGATATACATGATTCAGACTAAGGATGTAACGGAGAGACAATGGAAGCCCAGGAGAACATCACATAGACAAGCAAGCATATATGTTACAATTCGCAGACGATACAGCACTAATAACCCATTATTACGCAGCAAAGCAATGTTTCGAAAAACTCCAACAACTTACAGACGTGACAGTTGCATGGATGCGACGTTGGAAAATAAGTCCAAACCCATCAAAATCAGAGCTGATAATATTCAACCATCAAATCAGAAGTAGAAAACAACATAAAACGTCCCACAAATAATTGCAGATACCTAGAAATATTCATAGACAATAAGCTCAGCATCAAAGCACACATAAAATCCCATAAGACAGCAGCAATCACTAGAGCCGGAAACTTCAGATCGCTCACATACAAAAATTTGGGCATCAATGTAAAAACGGCTAGAACGACATGTAAAATGATATGCAGGCCCTTTCTAGAGTATGACATCTTTCAGAACTTTTCTGAAACTACTCTCAGAAATCTCGAAATAGCTGAAAGAAATTGCTTGAGAAAAATTACTAGGATCAGACACCCTAACAATCCGTTACACAATCCACCAAATCAACTTTTGTACGAAGCAACGTAAATAGAGTCAATATTGTCAAGATTGTGGGAACAGAGCAAAAATTTCATCAAGGGGATCACTAATAGGACTATAATAACACCACTAGTGCACCAATATGGCACAGAGAGCCCACCAAAGGCCAAACTACCAGCACTACCAATTTATGAACACCTAATATCATTGGAATATCTTTTTTAAATTCTTTTTATACAATAAATACAATTTAAAAATATAAATGTAATTGGCAGGAAGACTTCGGTGGATAGACATTTGATGATTTTTTATTATCAATAAAGTTAATTTCTCTCTGTAATGGAGAAAATTACATCGAAACTGAAAGCGGAGTTTAATTTCATTTATCTGAGTTGGAATCGAAGGCGGAGACAGGGTCAGACCTGTTGGCAGTATAGACATTTTTTATTGTAGGGCAAATGAAACATTATTCAGTAAATTTTTTCTATTTTGATTTGTGATTATAAAATGAAACACTAAGAACCAAACGGGAGATTGAAAAAATATGTATATTAAATGAATTGTATATTATTTTATGATAAAGAAATTATTTTATATTGAATTAAAGAAAAGTTTTGAAACAAATTAAATTTACTCCGAAGGTGTAGTGTTATATTTCACGAACATGTGCTTTGAAGCTTTGTCTCCATCCAATCTATTTCTTAAGGAGTCGTAAATTAGATCATTTCCACAAAAAGTTGTTCACTCGCTACCGAGCCTGGTGGACCCAACAAATATTGGCGAGCAATTGATTGAAAGGGCTGAGCCTTTGCATTTCCATTTAGCATAACACCATACCATAACTCCTTCACTGTAAACAGAATATGTGGATCGAAGCTATTGAAACCTGCCAATAATTTAGCTGACATGTCCTCGGGAATGGCAAAAAAACAGGTCATATTGGTAGGCAATTGGAACTGGAAAAGGTAACAGAGGATTGCAATCATTTAAAAGTACTGACATCAGAATGGAGTCTAATATAGGACTAATTTTACTGCCCATTGCGCAAACCGAAAATCTGGGAAAAGAAAGATCCCCTGAAAACGAAATTAATCCATTCGAATAGAAATCTAATGATTGATAGGAACAAGCACTTCTCTATGGTTGTGATCCTGCAAATTCTGTTCCATTCAGACTGAATTTTCTTGACCGTTTCGTTTATAATTGATTATATTTTCTTTGGATTGCGGTCACTTGTATTTAATTCAAACACAGTTTTCTATTGACTAAGCTTTCGGAAATTATATTGTTTCCTCCTTCAGGGCTATTAAAGTATATAAATTGATAATTGGATAAGACATTTTATGGAATTAGTGTGGAATATGAATAATCTTGGGCTATTACCATCATCTATTGTGGTTGTAATGATGACGTTTCGATAGACATCTTCTATCTTTATCAAGGAGAAAAGTAAGAAACCTTTTTGAAAATTATCAATTTTCAAAAAGTCAATATTGACAGAAGTCATGAAAGAAAATGAACGATGTTATATACTCATCTGTGATATGATGATCTATTTAAGTTGGATCGAACTATCGGCGTCCAAACTTCTGGCAGATCTATAGATAGAGCACTTATGGAATAAGGTGTTATTTTCATAAATGCTGCTTCTTTGATTTTTCTTCTTGCAAGTTTTTCTTCTTTGGATATTATTGATGCTTCATCCCACTTTATGCAAAAGATTCTCATCTACAGCATGTTGACCAACCTGGATTTTTCGCTGTCTAGTACTCGTAGAAGCTTCTGATGTTCTTTTTATTCGTACATTCAGAGGGCATTTAGTTTCTCCGATGTGAGATCTTCCCGCACTCGCAAGGTAATTCATATATGCAGCTTTTTGTCCTTTGTGTCTTATTATTAGGCTTAACTTTTTGTAAGTTTAGCTCTGATAGTGTTTTGAGTTTTTGAATGCAGTCGTTATGTTGTATCTATTTCAATTCTTCTCATTTTCTCCGACAAACCTTTTACATAAGGAATTATGGTTTTAATGGTCTGATTTATATCTGTTGGTTCAGGTTGACTTTCTCTTGTTCTGTCTAGCTCTTTCTAATATCTTTTGGGTGTAGCCATTGCTTCTAAGAGTTTTCGAGATGTTATTTATTTCTTCATTTTGGTCTTCTTCAATTGCAACAAATATTTATTGGTCTATCAAATAAACATTTTGCTACTCCCAATTTAGTGTTTATTTGGTGGTTTGAATCAAAATGTTGATATTGTCCTGTGTTCGTTGGCTTTTTATACACAGTGGTTCTTGGGATTCCTTTTTGTTTATGTTCGAGTACATCTAAGAATGGAAGTTGTCAATAATGAAAGTAATGAAATATTAGCATGCCTTCTGTTCGAAAATTTCCATAAATAAATCAGCTAAAAAATAGTGGTGAACCCATGGCCTTTCAAATTCTTAAAAATAACTTTGGAAATCTTAATGTGAATAATGTTTTGCTTTGTTATCTTCAGACATAAAAACTAGTTTGGTTTTGAGAATATAGAAATTGATGAGGTTCATCGTCTCGTCTAGTGCAATATTTTGTTAACGATTTATTGGAAATAATTCAATGAAGAGATCTTTTCTAGAATTAACCGTAGTAGACGATATGATTGACACATCATTATTCTCGATTTTATTATTTTTTTTTAAATCGACTATAACTTCTGGATTTTGACCAGCCTCGAGAAAGAGCTAAACCTGTCTCGAAAAAATACTTTTGAAATAACAGTTGTTTTAAAGTCCAGATTGCCGTTATTTTTTTCACATTGTTAAGAAATGGACGTAAACACATCGCAATCTATTTTTCTTCGTTGTGAAGGTTCTTTCATTGACTTTTTAACGTTTTAATATGAACCTTATTTCTCAATTTTCCGTTTATCTCCTCTAATAAACCCACCCTAAGATGATTCATAATTAATGTTTGTCCCAGTATCGGGTAGGAAAAAGCTTTTATGCGAGTTTATGAAAATTAAGGTTGTCCTGAAAAAAAGATCAATATAATCAATACCCTCTTCTTTTTACGAGTAGATTGTTTGAATTATGGAAGATTCGAAAAACATAATTTCTGACTAATACGTCTCCATTATTAAAGCAGACTTCCAGATGCAACTGTATCTGAATGAATCGAAAGAAAACTTCTTTGAAAGTTGTCAACGTCATTCATTACAGCTCTCACCACGACAACTGTATATAGACAGACATCCAGATGCACATAAATACCGAACGTCGAGAAAAC
Source organism: Micraspis discolor (assembly GCA_030674115.1). NCBI lineage: Eukaryota > Metazoa > Arthropoda > Insecta > Coleoptera > Coccinellidae > Micraspis > Micraspis discolor. The sequence goes on from JARTUT010002219.1 coordinate 228,431, forward strand.
ATGGCCATATGGCCCTAATTAAAGAACCAAGGAACACAACATATGAATTTTTTCCGGGAATCGAACGAGACATCTGAAGAAATAGAGGCCGATCGACTAGATCTTAAACCAGTTTTATGGTAACATTGAAAGAATGCACCGGGTCAATAAGAGCAAGGATGCAGTTCGCAGAAAGGTGTGGACCTCGAAAAAAACTAGCAGGAATATTTTATTCGCGGGCAGTTTGAAGACAGATCTGAGGTCAGGAAGTTTTTCATTCATTTTCATTCCGATTTGTGTATAACATGAACTATTATAAACGGGGTTCGGTAGGTATGTCGACTACCGACAATTAATTTTACTGAATTGTAATTAACTAATTCATTGCCTTCAGAATAGAAAAGAAAAGAATCATTAGAAAATTCACATTTTCTTGACTAGCAAATATCACTTTCCAGTTAATAATTTTTACTTCACTTGTGTACTCTGTTCAGGTGAACGTAAGTCTGCTCTCGTGTTCTGAAACAATGTGATACAAATACAAACGTACACATATATCTCAAAACAAATAACTTTTTATATTTTTCCCTAAATTTTGTTCGACGCTTAAATTCCCTTCTAATTCTACATCAGTGATTTTCTAAATTTTGATAACGTATATTTTTAAACCATTATGAGAATTTTCGATTACTTTTCCCCAACTAACACTGATTAGTAAGACCGACCCATATCAATCGACTACGTATTTGTGATAGCGTAGAACAGAGATACATGATTCAGACTAGGGATGTAACGGAGAGACAATGGAAGCCCAGGAGAACATCACATAGACAAGCAAGCATATATGTTACAATTCGCAGACGATACAGCACTAATAACCCATTATTACACAGCAAAGCAATGTATCGAAAAACTCTAACAACTTACAGACGTGACAGTTACATGGATGCGACGCTGGAGAATAAGTCCAAATCCATCAAAATCAGAGCTGATAATATTCAACCATCAAATCAGAAGTAGAAAACAACATAATACGTCCCACAAATAATTGCAGATACCTAGAAATATTCATAGACAATAAGCTCAGCATCAAGGCACATATAAAATCCCAAAAGACAGCAGCAATCACTAGAGCCGGAAACTTCAGATCGCTCACACACAAAAATTTGGGCATCAATGTAAAAACGGCTAGTACGATATGTAAAATGATATGCAGGCCCCTTCTAGAGTATGGACATACAATCTTTCAGAGCACTTCTAAAACTACTCTCAAAAATCTCGAAATAGCTGAAAGAACTTGCTTGAGCAAAATTACTAATCTAATCTACTTAATTAGATCAGACACCCTAACAATCCTTTACACAATCCACCAAATCAACTTTTGTACGAAGCATCGGAAATAGAGCCAATATTGTCAAGATTGCGGGAACAGAGCGAAAAATTCATCAAGGGGATCACTAATAGGCCTATAATAACACCACTAGTGCACCAATATGACACAGAGAGCCCACCAAAGGCCAAACTACCAGCACTACCTTTTTTATGAACATCTAGCATCATTGGAATAATTTTTCTTTTTTTTTATTTTTTTTATACAATAAATAATAAATGTAATTTATTTATAAATGTAATTGGCAGGAAGACTTCGGTCGATAGACATTTGATGATTTTTTATTACCAATAAAGTTAATTTCTTTGACGGAGATAATTACATCGAAACTGAGAGCGCAGTCGGAGTTTTCGAATTTCATTTATCTGAGTCTGAATCGAAGGCGGAGACGGAAGGGTCAGACGTGTTGGCCATATAGAAATTTTTTATTCTAGGGCAAATGAAACATTGTTCTGTAAATTTTTTCTATTTTGTTCTTTTAGTTTAAAATGAAACACTGAGAACGAAATGGGATATTTGAAAAAAATATATATATTAAATGAATTGTATATTATTTTATAATAAAGAAATTATTTTATATTGAATTAAAGAAAAATTTTGAAACAAATAAAATTTACTCCGAAGGTGTAGTGTTATATTTTACGAACATCAGCTTTGAAGCTTTGTCTCCGTCTAATCTATTTCTTAAGGAGTCGTAAATTACATCATTTCTACTAAAAAGTTGTTCGCTCGCTACCGAGCCTGATGGACCCAACAAATACATTGATCAACAATTGCTAGGGATCACTTATGAACTTCTCTTCATTTGTATTTTTTTCAAATTATCTCGTGAATCTGTACATTATATGTTCTCTAAGGAAAAATTAAGATGTTTTGAGTTGATTATATCCATTTTGCTCACTTCATCGGCTCTTGTTCACAAAATCGATTATTAGCTGTAGGCTGTTACAGGTGGAGTGAAAAGCAATGTGGTATTTGTTATTAAATCTTTTTTTTTCTCGTTCAAACACATAAGGTGAGAATAATTGAAGAAATGAGAACAATATCAGCTTATCAGTCATGCGGAGAAGACGTTTGGCTCCTGTGCAACTGGACCAAATCATGAGGTGGATACAGGAAGGTTTGTCCCAACGAGAAGTGTCCCGGCGGTTGAATGTTTCGCAAAGTGTCGTAAGTCGGGCTTGGAATAGGTTCATCCAAAACGACTCAGTAGCTTATGTTCATGGGGTAGGTCGGCAGCGCAGTACAACAGCTGCCCAAGATCGTCTTTTGATCCTCAATGCTAGGAGAAATCCCACTTACCCGGCGTCGCGGCTCAATAGATCACTGAGAGTTGCAACAGGAGTTCTAATTTCGAACCAGACTAAGACGACGACTACATGTTCGTGGTTTGAGAGCAAGTAGGAGGGTACAACATCCCCGTTTGAATAGGGAACACCGGGTTCATCGACGCCAATGGGCTGAGGAGCACCGTAATTTGACAGTTGAAGATTGGAGCCGATGATTATTTACGGATGAGTCTAGATTTCGTTTGGTCAACTCCGATGGACGTATTCTTGCTTGGAGGGAAAGAGGTCGAAGGTATGCAGAACAGTTTATGGTACCCACAACAGCTTTTGGCGGAGGTTCCATATGCGTATGGGGAGGCATTTGTTTGAACCAACGCACAGAGTTGGTTGTTCTGCAGAACACCCCAATGACCAGCCAGAGATATCACGATATGATTATTGAACCCATAATTGTATCGTTTGCGGCTGCCTTGGGGGAGAATTTCATTTTAATGCCAGTACACACCGTAGTCGTCTGGTTAATGAAGCGCTAGAAACTCATGCTATTGATGGGATGGACTTGCCAGCTCGCTCTCCAGACATGAATTGCATCGAATATGTCTAGTCTGAGATGTCTAGACAATTGTCAACCTTAGAACAACCGATCAATAACCTGGAGGACCTTTCTAATGCTTTACGGGATATTCGGACGAATTTGCCCCAAAATTTTATACATCGTTTGATTGAAAGTATGCCTCGTAGGGTAGAATGCTTGAGATGAGCTCGTGGGGGACCAACTAGGTACTAGCTTAACCGAAACTTCAGCCTTCTTGTGGTTTCATCATAAAATTTTTATGTTATTCAAACACAGAATTTTGAGTGTTCCTAATAAAGTTTTTTTTTCTCTCCAACTTTCCATTTTTTCATTCTTTTCTCAAGTGAACCATATTATCAACTGAAAATACTCTGGTATCTGACTAAATTTATAATCTTGGATTTGGATTGGAAATTTAGAAAAAGTAAGTGATCCCTATCAATTGTTGAGCAGTGTATTAGCGGGTAATTGATTGAAGGGACTGAACCTTTGCATTTCCATTTACTTTCAACCATAACAAGGAATCATCATTAATATTTATACGTTTTTCTTTATTGTACTTATTCAGTATGCTCTTCCTTACAACAAATTTGTCGAAAACTACTCTATTTTCAGAAGTGGTATCATAATAGTCTTCATTGCCACTTAACAATATATTCGAGAAAACTGTTTAGACATTACCTACTATGGGTAGCTGTTGCTGGTAATTCCATTCTTCCCATTTATCGGGAGGAACGTCAATATTTTCAGTCTCAATTTCAGATGTACCATCAAGTAGTGACATTAATTCTGTTTCGATCTCCTGTTTAATCACTTCATCAAATAATTTCATTTTATAACGACGATCTAAATACGTTGCTATTGTAAAAAAATTGTTTGATTGAAAGTCACCAAATCTAGAATTTAATTGATTGTAAATTTTATTATACTTCTAAATTTTTTATTTGTGTCTTGTTTACTGTCTTCAGTAGGTAATGTATGCTTTAATGTGTGTATAAGTGGAATAACTGATGAGATACTGGTGTTATCGTCACTTATATTTCGAGTAATTTCATCAAATGGTTGAAGTATAGTCACTTTTTTTTCAAGCTATAGGAGACAGCTGAGAGATGTTGTGTTTACATGCATACAGGCATAGAGAATCCTGTATTTTCATCATTCTTTCCAACATACAAAATGAACAATTCCACCTGTACAAATTATTTAAACTAATTAACGAGTGTAAATTACAAGCTAGATCCCTCATTCTATGACCTCAACAAATGGTAAGCTCTTATTGTATTCATAGGAAGGGGAATTTTATTTTGAAAATATATGGAAAAACAAATAACACCTCAGCTTACCGCTATCACTGTGAAGTGTTCGAAACATCGTGATGAACAATATGTTAATGAATTCAGAAGAACTTGAATGTCCTATTCAAATTAAATAAATGACAAAACTATAATATGCTCATTATTATCACACTACCACAGCAAATTTTAATAAAATCGGTTTAGTGATTTTATTTTAATTTAATGCATTACCGTGGATAGACCATTGATTGAAATAATCTCCAGTAAAGAAAAAATGCACAAATTAATACAACTTACCGAGTACTACATTGCTGTATTACACTCAAACATGGTTGGTTAAGTTGTTCCTTTGGTATTTTATGCAGTTCACTCACAGCTATCAGGGAATAGTTAAAATGCCTCGAAATTTTTTTGCATTTCGATAATCAGGCTTGAATTTGTTCATCGCACTCCAACAGTGACATCTGGTATGTCGCCGAGTTTCATTGCTCGTATCATATTAGATCCAGAATCGCGTACAAAACAATGAATTCTCTCATTTGTGATGCCCCATTCCACCAACATACTCTTAATTTTTTCTAGAACTAAGTCTCCAGTATGCCTTTCGTCAAATGTATGGCATTTTAAAATGACTTTTAGCCTTCTAAAATCTCTATTTATACTATGAGCTGTCCTTGATGAAGATATATTAGAGCTTGTTTCAGTCCAAATGTCTGTAATTTTAAATTTTGATGATCTTTGGTCCAGTATCAAATTGTGTCTTGTTCTTTGACTTGAGCAAATCTTTAATTATTCTTTTAGCTAATGTTCCACTTTGCAGATATAGATTAGCTGTTCAATTAACAAATATTTTCAGTAACTGCTCTGTCAAGTCTCTAGAAATAAAAGCCTGAACCGTTTTTTCCACAAAAAAGTTAAAGGAAGTATCTTGTAAAGCAATCATTTTAGAAATCAATCTGTCATTTTCCATAGATTTAGCGTCAGAAGTACACCATTTTTGATTTTTCAGCCGAGATTCTCTTAAAGTAAATAGTTTTTTAGCATCCTGAAGAGGCATCGAAGTCGAAGGCTGTACTGTATTTTCTTTGGTTTCTTATTTCATTAATTGTTCGTATTCAGTGGCATGGACAGATTTTAAATGACAGTTAATTCACAAAAACAAATCACTTTTTTCGATATCGAGCCACAAAACTCAAAACAAATATCTATTACTTTTATCGTGTGCGTATCAAACTAACACTGAGTTAAAACATAATTAACGATCGCACATAGCGGGAATTAGGGGGGTTCCCTGCGCAACATGTAGGAACCTGCTCACAACAGTCGACGTAGGCCGCTATGGTATCGTCTTCCGATTTAAAAGTTTCGGAACCTGAGGTTCCGACTTAACGGAGTCTGAGTCGAATCATCTCCGTAACATCTCTGCTTCGGACAGACTTTTTGTCATTTCTCTTTTATCTCAAGTAAATGAGGAAATAATCATATCTTCAAGTGAAAAGAAGCTACGGAATAAATTTTTGTTTGAATACGTCTGATATCTTATGAGGTATAAAAAATTGGAAAATGTTTCTTTTGAAGTTCTTTAAAAATTTTCTAGTGCGTCAATTTCTGCGAAATTTTGCAAGCCTATTCGTTTCAACCTAATTCAAATATCATTCAAGTTACAACTTGATCCGATCGATATTCTTGGATTTACAAAGGAAACCAAATTTTAGATGCGCTCATAACTCTTGAACCATTCTGTGGATTTGGCAAATAACGAACTCGTCCGAGATATTCATTCCTCCGACCTACCCTGAAAATTTTAGCTCTCTAGCTCAATCTGTTCGGAAGTAATCGTGCCACGGACGGACGGAAACGATACCACATTTACACTAATCTTCGAAAAATACAGACATTTGGGCAAATCTAAAAGAACTCTGTTCAAGTGAACAGGAGCGCCAAAAAAACTGGGGTGAAGTCTCAGGTTTTAATAAATTGATAGAGCCATGTCAAAAACCAATGAGTTCAAACTATAGTTGTTTATTTCCTAGGAACATAAAATCAAATGCAAGGTCTCCTACGGCAGGTTATTATAGAAACTAAACATGTTTTTGCCTGAATTGGAATAATTTTTGCTGTGAACTTAGAATACTTCTCCAATATGGGCTGTATGTAGCAAATCAAGTAAATATGTATTTCATACTTACTTTATTGAAGGACAGCTATAAAATTTATGATGTTGGTGGAATCTTTTGCACAGATGGTTATACAACGGAAATCAGAAGGACTACCAAATCCATTTTGACCTTTTTTCCTTCTGTTGTATGCCCCGAAGTTTCCAACAGGTTTTGCAGGCCGAATTTGTTTGACTGAAAATGTTGGAAAGTCTCTATCCACCAATAAATAAATATTTCAATAGTTTCATAGGAATATTTGCCATTACATTATAAATTTCTTTTTGTCAAGGATAATCAATCTGAAATATTTCCTCCTAAACGACATATTTACAAAACTTCAAACCAATTCAAAAGATTGAAATGATTTTTGAGTTTATTCTCTAATCGAAATATTGCACCGCCAAAATTCGGCCATAATATCCACCAATAAATAAAATATTCCAATATAAATAATGAAAATAATATTTGAAATGCATTAGAAATCATTGTAAATATTCCAATATAAAAATATAACAGATCATTGAAAAATATACAGAGTGTATCAAGTTTGACTGCCTATTAACCGATTCTGGAGAATTGAACAAAATATAGGAGTTCCAGCTTTCAGATTGTGTTATTTCGGATTATGATATTGCTTGAAAATTCTTCACAGAACTGAAATACTCTTGAAGCCTGAACTCGGTTATACACAGTGAAATGAATTGCTAGAAAAAAGCTATCTATTGTATTTTCTAGTATTGGGTTCTGATTATGTACAGATTCAAATCATTGTCTTTGTCGAAGCCCTAAAAAATATTATTAATAAATTATTAAAGTCGGGAATATATAGCCATATCTATAGCGGCTTGGGAGTTCCTAGTCCAAACGATATTCTCTCGCAGTAGATTCATCTCTCTTCCCCTCAGCATCCACTTGCTTCGTCCAAAGCTCTGATTTACGGCCACGCATCTGTGTTCTCTGGCACAGATGTGATGCCCCACACATTAACATTACGTTTTACAGATTTGTTTTCAATTTGTACGGAATTGTATTGCCACATGGGCAGCATATTCCAAAAATATCCCTGAATACACAGCCGGAAAGGATTGCAACCACGTACCCTTTCAACGCTTTGAAGAAAACGGATGCTGTCGTTCAATCAAGACAGAATTGTTAGTAGATAGAGAGGGAAGATACCTACTATTTCCTTGGTTTTAAGGATTCTCTTTTTCTCTGGATTATTTCACAGGATTCCATAGGTATACAAGAGTATTACTTACGATGCCTTATTAGACATTCATCATCATGACATCGGGATGAAAATTTGCATTTCGCGGTTTTATAGTGGGTTTCATAAAGATCGTTTATAGAAGAATTCAATTTACATGTCAGATTAACCAATGGAATGCCGAATTCACGGTGTTTCGGGTGCAGAATCGCTCACTCAACGAGTTGATCAATCAATATCAATGTATATGAAACCCATCATTAGTGAATGATCTTTCTCCCTGGACTATTTTCAGTCTTTTACCACTTTTGGTTATACTGAAAACTGACTACTACTTTCATATGTCGAATAGCCTACCCAGTATATTATTAGAGAGCTTATTAGATGAAGAGTTCGAAAATAGATAGAACGGTAGATAGGTTTATTCATTTCATAGAACCTGTAATACATAGAAAATTGTCTAAATAAAATCAATTCAACCATAGCAATTATTATATTTATAGTAATCAAGATATTCTTGCACACTATATGGTTCACATTTCATAACAAATGCAGACAAATTTTCAATTGAATGCATTAA